>BQNB010075040.1:0-31597 GCA_026074375.1 Tanacetum coccineum | reverse complement strand
TATATGTATCCGAATCAAATGCAACCCATTCAAAATATGTTCGGAATTAACAATTTTGGACCCATGAGACATTGAGGACCAAGTGGTTGAGTCATTACAACATTTAAGTTGAGTTGTTCATAAACACTGTTTGGAATCCGATAAGTGTACACATTCTTAAAACTTTATGACGGGATTACCAAAAGATTTCTCCTTTAAAGCTTGCTCACTTGAAGATGTTGAAGAAAACACATTGTAGGCAAAGGTGCGCTTTCTTTCCCAATTACTTAGAATGTAGATTATGTGCAAAGTGTTAAATAAATATATGATATCATGCTACAAATAATATTTTCTAAACTAAAGAGTTATAGTTAATAGAGTAAAGTTAAGCTTGAGGAAATAATGTAGTCACTAGAAATGCTATTTGTTGGTTTTCTAAAATTAAGAGAAATTCTTCATTATGAACTCTTCTCTCACGTAGTTGAATTAGGATTCTCTATGTACCACTATAAAATGGAAATCTTCTATGTCCACTTGTAGCGAACTCACGTAGATGAAGAAAAGTGAGTTAGTGGGTAATAATTAACATAGAAGTAGGATTAGTTTTACATCTTATGCGGAAAGGCATGACATCAAAACACTATGGATGAAACAAACTCCTTTCGACTACGACGTTTGCCTCGACTACACGTCTACAATAAACTACGTCTATCGGAACCGTCTTATCGAGCTTTGACTCCATTCTATTATTTATCGTCACGCATCAATCATCTCTCTCACCTCGCAAACGCTCTAAATCGTAACAATTAATTATTTCATCCAAAGTAATTAATCTATTCAATCAACAAGAAGTTTATTAAAAACGTCACTAAATCCTTGTTAAATCCTCTCTCGACTTGACAACTTGATTATCTCATCCGAAATAATCAAAGTATCTTTATTTAGCGAAAGGCTAATTAAAATGTCTAACAAATTTAGTCAATCATCTCTAAACATCTTCTCGGTCTAAAATTCTTGACAAACCTAAATATTTTATCAGAAATTATTTAAGTTCATTTAATTAAATGAAAAGTTAATTAAATGTGTCAAGTATTTTCTTCTTATTCTCGACGTCATTTTTTGACAACTAGATTATCTAAAATAATACTACTAGGAGCTCCCGACGTATTTTGATAATTGTATATTGACAAAACTAGTCAAAATCAAAAAACTAAGAAAACGTTGGTCGTCAAATAGGCGGCCCCCTTATTTTTAAGGGGACCGCTACTAATTGAGAACTAAAACTAGTCACAGTAAAAATAAAAAATCTCAAAGAAAACACTTGCGAGTCTTTAGATAAGCGGGCCTCCTCATATCATCTGAAGGTGATCTCCCGTAGTTTAAAAAGGGCGGCTGCCCCCCTTTCTATCACAACGGGGCGCCGCGGTCTACTTACAAACGGTGCCAAAACACACAGGGCGGAGGGGAAGGCGCGTTGGATTCTTCTCGTGGCTGCGGGCGCGGAAGGGACTCTTAGTTATGGCACCGTGGGAGAGGAGGGTCACGGATTGAAAGGGGGACTGCCTTGCTTTCTCTTTACGTCAGTATCGCTTCGTCTGCGCTGCGCTATAGTCGGCAGCTGCTGGACAGAACAGCGGACAGCACTCTCAGGGATGTACGTACCGAGCTCACAAACTGATATACATGCATCATATTTGAGAGGTTTTTGCTCACGACGACCTCCAAACTCCTGAATCAATCAAATTTGCAAGGGGCAAACACCCACTAAACGTGATTAACAACATCTATTGTTTAGATTATTTATTATAAACTTTTACCTCATCTAAATCGAGTATTCATCCAATTTGCTCTTAGGTGGTGTTTTTTTTTTTCAGAAATACCTTCTTAACAGCATCTTTAATCTGACTCATTCAGACGCGTCAGACATTTAAAGTCATTAAAACGTTTGTGAATAATATTTTCTTCATGAACATTCAGTAGGCAGTACAATCCAAACACTGTTAAGAGATCGTTTGTTTTCCTTATTCTTGCCATTAAGAGGCAGTAAGAGCCATAAACCTCTTACTGGACTAGATGTGGAGAGGGTGTCTTAACACCTCTTAATGTTTATTTTTTTCTTTTTTTTTGTTTATTTTCTACTTTACTTTTATTTTAATTTTATTTCTGATTTGTTTTTTGCTTAATTCACTTTACTTTTGTATTAAAAGTATTGAAATAAAAAGATTGCATATGTTTTGTTATATAAATAATGTAAATAAGATAATATCGTCAATTATATGTGTTCAAATTAAAAGGTACCTCGAACTATACATCTTAATACTAACCGTGACTCATTTAGTTAATCGTTTTAAAATTTTCAATTTACACTCTCACATGTTTATTTTTGTCGAATAAACATGAGATTGCATGTTTTTTTAAATACTTTAACTTTAAATTGATTATATTATAAAATTTGTTTTTTTATTAATAAATTTTTTTTGTGGAAAGCAATCATTTTATATTTAATTTTGAAAACTATTGTTTAACATAATTTATAATTTTTACTAAAACACATTTTATTTCATTTAGAGTTCAGACTTCTTGACCATTTATCAGATTAAGATGGAATCAATTCCAGACTTTTCACCGAATATTCAGATTCAGATGTGCGAATCAGATTCAGATTCAGAGCCTCTTAATAAACAAACAACACCTTAATCAAAATTGGGTATTTTTCTTTTTTTGTCTTTTATATTCTTGTGATTAGGTCTAGGTAATTCATAACTATAATGATTCCCGTAGTAATAGGAATTCGAAATTCCCAATAGGATTGAATCACTAAATTTTTTTTGGTAGAAAATTTCATAAGAATATATATACATTTTCAAAAAAAAATTGAAAATTTCAAAACAAAAACTTATACATTTGATTCACCAAAACACTTAAAAAGATCATATATTGATTATCGAAACATACATATCTCAATATATATTTTTCGACATCATTAGTCAAGGTTTTCAAAAATAAATGGGTGTTTGGATCATTTCCTAGGATCATAGTCTAGAGTCAAAATGACCATCACTATATTTTTGTCACGTGTATAGACACATAACAAACTTATATTAGTTATATATATATATATATATATATATATATATATATATATATATATATATATATATATATATATATATATTGATTCTTTTAATAAAATTTCTAAAATAAGGGGGCGTTTGGTTTATCGTTTTAAATTGTAGTCTTGAGTCAAAATAAATATTATTTTATTATTGATAAGTTACATGTAATGAACTCATATTAGTCGGCAAAATATACAACTTAATGTATATCTTTCTACGCTCTCGGTCAAGTCTTTAGTTAATATAGAGGTGTTTGGATTATTTCTTAGAATTTTAGTCTAATATCGAAATAATCCATACTCTACTTATTAAGCATCGAAACACTTGACGAGCTTACACTAGGTGTCGAAATATATAATTCAATATATATTCTTCGTCACTCTAGGTTGAGTCAAATTAAATTAGGGAACACTTGGATTACTTATTAGGTTTTTATTTTTAGAGTCGAAGTAATCTTTGTTCCACATATGTTGTTTTCAAAACTTCATTTTCTGTTATTATATATATATATATATATATATATATATATATATATATATATATATATATATATATATATATATATATATATTTCTTTTTGAAATAATAATTTTGTTGTTGTCTTGTTTAGGTGATAAACATGCCTCGATCAATTTATTTGTGAACCTTACGTACTAAATTATATATCCCTAAAGTATCCAAAATACCTGGTTTCTCTCCCGTTCTTGCTCAATTCTATAAACCCATCGAAAACCATTGCATTCACGAGGGTCGAGTCGTGGATCAAATCTATTACAATCCACGGCATTGACGATTGGTTTTTCACCAACGTTCGCTTCTAATTGTCTTTCGAGATCAATGAACTCATGCGTTACCTCGATTCAATCTAAACTTTTATAGTAAAGTTCAAAGTCCAAACCGATGAATACGGTTTTATCTACTAATCCATCATGAATCATCATTAATTTATTCATCACTCACTCTCACAATTCGGTCCAAATTCTCAGAATTCATAAAATGGTAAGCCCTCTTTTACAAACGAATGGGATCTACGCATCTCTTGCATTCTCAAGAGACCGAGGACCATACATAACCAATCTTCTACACCGAATGATATTCGTTGATTTCTTCAATTGGAACGTGTCGAGTCTAATCGTACCATCAAAAGCAAACATGTCATTCTGACACCCAATCAAATTCTTACCAAAGAATTAAGACAAGACATGAAGCTTTAGGAAGAATTCATTCATGAGAATGTGTTCAGACTAGGAGGCCACCGGGACCATCTTCTGGCTAGTCTCGCTCACATGTTGTATTGTATTATTGTCGAAGAACAATATAATCTTGCTTAATTCTTTTTCAAACGAATTGAATGTGCTCGGGCAACTCCAAATGCCAATCTTCCTTATGGCATGTTCTTGACTCGTCTTTTTTGACACGTCATGGAACATTATCGTCATCTTGACAATGACATTTACAATGTCGTCGATAGGGTCATGCGTTCACTTGCCTTGAAACAAACTCGAAACCCCCAAAGTGATCATGGAATGCCTAAACCCCATCACTCCGTCTCATCATCATCCGCCCATCATTATGGATCTTCATCTCGCCATGGAGATGACGATGAAGATGATGATGCTTCTTGTGCTAGTACTCTATCTCGTACCACTTTATTAACTCCTTTTCACCACTTAATTACCAAAAATACGACATTCTCACTTCTTCTCAACAAGACGATGATCTTCTCTTCGAGCAACAAACCGCTTGCTCAATCAAACGTAAAAATTACATGAGGAAGTTAGAGGAGGTTTCAAGTCGTTCGGAAAAGCACTAAAAGGTGTCTTTAGAAAGAAGAAAAAATGATAATGGTTTTAGGCTGAATGATGTTTTAGTTTTGTTTGTTTTAAGACTTGGTGATGTGATCTTAGTTCATATTTTATGTTTACTTATTTATGTGATGATAACCCGATTTAGCCGGACGAACTTGGTCTTGCTTAGTTTATTTAGGACCTCTAATTATTATGGATTAATTAGAATATAATCATGCATCTTTATTCCAAAATTTTGTATAATTGTGTTGGTGAGTGTAGATGTTTTTGTTTGTGTGTGGTGTTTATTTTGTTATAATTGTTTCATGGACATATATAATCAAATGCATAGGACTTGCTGCAAATTGTTCATCAAAAACAAACTTTTCTCACAAATTTTTAGCAAAAATCAAATTTTAGATCGTCTAAAAAGTATCAGATGGGCGGCCCCCTTAGCTCATAAGGGCGGCTCCCTTATCAATAAGGGGGCTGACACCATAAATAAGGGGGCTGGCCATCCAGATCACGGGTCTTACTGTTTCTTTCTACTTTTTGACTCCCTTTTACCTAGCCTCAACTATCCTTGCCCAGGAAACTCGAACACATTTTGGAAACTCTTGAACTAATTTAAATTCATTCCATTTCCAAACTATGTTCTTCTAATAAATTCCCTTCAAATGTTTACTATCACTTCATCATCTTCTTCATTCAAAACATAAAAAGCTGCTTGAAGGAGTTTGTTATGTCATGTGGTGGTACATTTGGAATTTCCGTAACAAGATCATCTTTGGTTCGGTTCGTCCCTCAAAGGCGATTATTTTTGATGAAGTGGTGGCTTGTTCTTTTCTTTGGGGTAAACATAGAGTAAGGTTTCATTATATTTGGGTTAGGTTAACTTGAAAACCCCCATCATGTAACTTTGAAATTTTCTAGCTCCTTGCTAGTATTCTTTAATAATATTCGCCGTTCAAAAAAACCTCCATGACATCCACTAAAGCTTCCATTTCTAAACCTCACAAAAGACCAAAAATAAACATCATACCACCAAAAAAATTATTCATTGACCTCACTAATGATGACACCAAAACTCCTTCCCCAAATTACCAAGTACTATTACCAAGTGCCCCAAATGCACCCTCAAAAACTCCATACACCGTAGCCACTTCCTCATCTTCCATTGATTATAAACTCAAATCACCATTCTCTTCCTCATCCCCATCAACCAATAGCTACTTGAACTCACCAATGTCTCCTTCTCCAAGAGTACCTCCACCACCTCCAACTTAAGAAAGTGGATCAATGGACATCACTCTCACCCTTTCACCAATTACTCCACTTGACATTCAATTCAATACTCCATCACCCTTACCACCTCTTTTTAGTCATTCAATTTCGTTGAACCTACTTCAAGCACATGGTGCTTCATGCTTGTGTTGTATCCACAATTATACTCTCATCTTTGGTTTGAGAGATGAACTCCAATACATGTTCTCCTTCATTAAACACATGCTCTCACAACCACCACCACCAAAATCGCCACCACCACCATCACTTTCTCCAAACTAAACATACTTTATGTTTAGTCACTCAAGTTTTAAATAACTTTCAACTGAACCTTTTGCTAGCAAGTCCTATGGCAAAAATTTCTTGGAAAATTAAGACCTTTGTAGTTTCTATTTGTGTGTAAGGTATTATGCCTTATGGCATAATATTTTATATTTTAATGCATGGCTAGTTTGTATGATTGTGTGTTACACAATAATTATTAAGATTTATGATGAACTTTTATTCTAAGTTTTTAAATAGCAGTTTAGAAAAATTAGTAGTTATCCTCCTATATGCATAAAAGATAGCTTAATGGATTGATGTTTGTGATGGTTGGCTAAAATATTGTCACCATATTCAAATATTTTTTTACATTGATATATGTTAGAAACATTATTTTTGTTCCTCTAACTCGTTTTTGTAGAAAAGATACCGTAGCTCGATTCCTTGGTTCCCTCGAACGAGGGGAGCACATGTCAAGGGGGAGCATTTATTCTGTTGATTTTACGCGTAATCATCGACGAAGCCTTTTTGATTCTACAAAAAGGGGGAGAAATAGAAATAAAACTCACTAAATACTTGCTTAAAAATAATTTTACATTTAATGAGTTTAGATTTTGTAATCATCAAAAAGAGGGAGATTGTTGATAGAAATAATGCCTAAAAACGTTATTAATATTTTTTTACCTCTCCACGTTTTGATAATCACAGAATATAAAAACGCTCAATGTAAAATTCAACGTAAACAAGTAACTAGTAGTAAATTTTCATTTCAAAAATTTAATCACTTAAAGGTATGAATAAATAAATGCTTAATGCATTTTATGATCAAAGGAATTTTTATTCAACCTCACATTTTTTATAAAATGTTACAAACATTTTTATAACTTTTACAAAATATTTTTTACATTTAAAAGAAATGTTTTATTCAAAATAAATACTTTGAATTCAAATTTTCTATCTAAAAACGGCTAGAAATGTTCCAGAAAACACCTCACCTAAAAAGACAAAAAAAAGGAGCGTCCAGGCGCTTGGCTGGACCCCCTTAGTGCTTAGATGGACGCCTAGGAGCTAAGGTGCCGACAGTCAAAATGCTCCCCCAGTTTATTAGTCTGCCTAAACAGCCACAACAGGCGTGTTTGTTTATATGGTTAATACCACGACAGGGTGGTTGGTGTTTATAACAACCAACAAGGTGCGTTTGGTTTTTATTTGGGCACCAGAAAAGGTGTGTTCGTTTGGGTGCTTTAGCAGCAGCCACGGAGGGTGGTTGTTTGCTGCGTATGACAGGCCCAAGAGGGGTGTGTGTTTATGGGTTTTATGGTTGTAAGGGTTTGTATGGAAACTGGGTATTAAAACAGGATTAGGGTACGTTTGGTTGGCTGCCATAAGGGTGCGTATGGTTTATTAGCAGGGTGCGTTTGGCTGTGGGTTTAGCACCAAGGGGAGTGTTTGGTTTAAGCAAAGTACAAAGGGTGCGTTGGGTTCCTCTCCGCACCAGCAGGGTGTGTTTGGTTTAGGTTATAACAGTCGTGGGTGTGTTTGGATCTGCATTTAAGTAGAATAAGGGTGCGTTTGGTTGCGACAGAAAACACATAAGGGCGTGTTTGGTTTGCTGTCTTTAGGGATAAGGGGCGTTTGGGTTATAAAAGAATTGACTAATAAATATAATAAAAGTTTTTATAAATATGAAATCGGATTAAATGGTGGTTTGGTGGTTAGTCATACATGATATTCATTATCCTTGTTTTGTGTTTCATAGTCTTGCGAGTGCGTTTGGATTTGCGTATAAACAACCCATATAGGGTGTGTTTGGTTTTGCCTATTTTTAGTAATTAATTAGTCTAGTTAGGTATATAATGAAAAACGCAGGTATTGCAACATATATTGATTAAGGGAAAACAATTAGTTTGGTCAAAATGGGGAAACGTTATATAAACGAAAACGTCATGCCAAATTTTCTATAAATTCTATATTTAGTCAATGTTCATAATAATATCTATTATTTTAGAAACCCGATAACGGGGTGAAGTTATATGGTTTTTAAGACCATTAAATTGTAATGGTACAATAAACCGGTGAATAAACAAAAACTATATATTTACAAACGAGATACTATTTAAAACCGTCAAGGAAACAAAATATTAATTTATAAAATATTATTTTATAAATTCTCGACTATAAGATAAAATCATGACTTCTGTAAAAGCTTTACAAACATCGGTTGTTTAATCTATAACTTTAGGACGTATGTCTACTTTTATGCAAGGACTTTTTATTAATTATATTGGTGTCGAATTATTCAGTTTCCCTTATTTTTGTCATCTTTCTTATATAATACTTGGAAGGTATTATATTATTAAACCATTTTATTTTAATTGTCACCTTTTAGATATAACACATGTCGTGTATTATATACGCTTCGAGTTATTCTTTTGGTTGTGTATCCTGTTATATAATTCACGGTATGAATTATATACTTGGTTATTTTTCATTATGTAATATATATGGAATATATTACACACTCTGCGTTTACTCTTTGATTTATTTATTTAACCAACCACCAAACTATTACAACTTTAAATCTAAATCTTTTATCAACGTATTACGTTGATGTACTCATTCATCGGGAAACCCAAGTATATCATCCTAGGCTAAACCGTTAGGATCAGCTGCATCTTCTTGGTCGAGCCGTTCCTGTTTCCGTTTTGTCTAGCGCTTAATATGCGCATTCTCGCCAACCGTTCTACAACATCGATGTGAGTTTATAGCCCCTCTTTCACTTGTTTTACATTTACTTTACAAATCTCGGGGGAGAATACATGCTCAATACAACTTGTTTACATATTCGTTTACAATATCTTTTACATACTATTCTACACACTTGGTTTACATACTTGATTTTGCAATTCATTACAAACACAATTACATGGTTGATTACAAACTTGGTTTCATACTTTGTCACATACTCATTTGCATACACGTTTACGAAATTGTTTACATACTCATTACAAACTCAATTACTTGATTTATATCACACTCTTTTCTACTTATGGATTTAAGTACTCAAAGCTATTTACGAATACAATGGTTAATTTTTATTGGACACAAGTGTTTTCGGTTATCATCTCCTGTTTACATGTGCCTAAGTAACATAACCCACCATTGCCCATTATCATGAACTGTTAAATTCTTGACCGGAGGACCGGTTGAGGAAGCGCGAGTGTATAAATAGATCTATTTGGGATTGACATCCCTATTCGGGTGAGTAGCTCTCACTAGTTTCGACCGTACTGAAACACGAATGCATACATGTCGGAACAATTTGGATGTTGCGGGTTTGAACATCTACACGGGCCTTTATTTGCATTAAATTGCATACATAGATGTCGAGCTTCAGTGTCATGAGCTTAGCGCAACAGTAGATATTATTTATGTGGTACTGTATCTGTTATAGTAGACCCATACATTTTGGAAAATCAACGATCTCACTGTCCATACTACTTATTGAACATTACTAATTTCTGAACATGTTTCATCATATTGCAGCGAAGCAATAAACACTAAACTCTTTTGGTTCTACATTTACTCTTACATTTTTGGCGATTATTATAAGGATTGAAATAATCACATACTTTATAAATCTTTGGATTCCAACATTTACATTATACTTACAAAACTCTATGAACTCACCAACTTTAATGTTGACACTTTTAAGCATGTTTTTCTCAGGTGAATTAGATGCTTGGCTTACTTGATGTGCAATGGAGTCTAAAATTGACAAGATTTCATTTATGGATTTCTACTTACATACAAATGATCAAATCTCGTTGGATTATTTTCAAGCTTTTCATTGTGATGCTGTTAGAAACACGAAAAGTGTCGGTCACTTCCAAGTTGTAATAGTCTTAGCTCGTAGTTTATGTCTTAATTAGATTAGTAATCTAGTCCGGCCCAAGACCCATGGGAAGCCCATTAGAGCCTATGGGCCGGCCACTATAGGTGCTATATAAACCTCTCCTAGCCTTGGAGAGGGTTGGTTGTTCCATTGTTCCATATTCCATTTTATACAATTCATCCATTTTCCATCTAATCTCTCTCTAACATCACAACCCACATCTCACTCTTGTTCTTGGTTTGATCATTAGATTACTAGTATTCTACAATTGGTATCAAGAGCCATGGAGTGGTGTGTTTAGTTTTTGTGTTTGATTTGTGTTCAAAAACCTTTACAAAGAGCAAAATAGTGATTCAAATTTTTTGGCTTAAAAACCTTAAAGTTTTCATTTTTATTGTTCCTATAGGGTTAGTAACACTAGTTGTACCAGAATTTTTTGCCAAAAACCATTGAAAATCGTGTTTTTTTTAGTTTTGAAGATTTGAGTTTCGTAGTAGTTGGGACCGAACGAGTTGGACCGAACAAGGAAACCGAACGAGTTGGACCGAACAAGGAAACCGAACGAGTAAGCCGAACAAGTCAACCGAACTAGCACTGACCGAAGATTCGGTCATTAATGAAATTTCACTTAAAATATGACATTTATCGATCAAGAAATTATTAATTAGAAGATATGGAGATTTTCTCGTGAAAGAGAAAACTCCATCTATAATGAGAATTCTGGGATCGAAAACCTTGTCTTCATTTTCGGAGGGAAATGAAAGAAAAGTGTCGATCTCAGAAGGATCAGTCAGGAGAAGAGAATCAGTGACGAATGAGAAAGTAGAAAAAATCGTTTAGTGGAAAAAATTGAAATCTCTTAGATTGGACTCTTTTGATAATGAATATTCCGGGATCGAAAACTATGTCTTTATTTCCAGAGGAGAATGAGACTAAAAGATCATTCTCAGAAAATTCTTTAGAAAAAGTGGAGTCACAATCGGATAGGAGGAGAGGAAAATTATTAAGCTCAGGACTCGTAAGTTTCTTGGTTGAATCTTTAGATATATTTTCTTCAAAAAGTATAGTCAACTCTCTTAGGTCAGGCTCAATATCGAAGTAAAAACAATCATACTCTGGTGAAGATATGATGTGAGCGAGTTCATCGACGAACTCCTCATGATGAGAATCACTCTTATCGGCAGGAGGAAACGGATCAAAGATAAACGAATCATATTTAAGAAGAGTAAAATCAAAATGAGTAGTGGTACTGCCACTACTCTTCTCTTTAATATGATCGTCATCTAAATAGAATGTATCATAATCCGGAAGAGAAAAATCGAAATGAGTAGTGGTACTGCCACTACTTTTCTCTTCGATATCAAAACAAAATGTTTCATAATCACGTGAAGAATCATTAAAATGGGAAAGAAGGGTATCGGTCTCCTCTATGAGAGAGTCACTATCCTCGTAGGAAATAGGAGATGGAGAGGGAGACTCGACCACAGAATCCGAAGAAGGAGTGAGGTTGCCACTCAAAGATTGAATTGGTTTATGAATATCTAACACTTCAGAAGGTTCATCCTCATCACTCTCATCAGAGTCTGAATAATAAACGGTGTTAGGATCACCTGGTCTTGGTTGATGTTGAACACTTTGAATAGTGTATGCAGTTTGCTTTCCAAGGACCTCAATTTGTGCACTCAACGCGGAAGTAGTATCAGAATAATGAGCACTCTCACCGGTGGTAGTGTCATAATACAATTCGGCGTCCCACTGAAAATGATGTTGTGTCATATTCTCGATCAAATCATATGCCTCTTGAGGAGTCTTCCGCATGAAATTACCGCCGGCAACCATCATAAATCTTTCTTGGTCAATCATCGTAATTCCATTGTAAAAAGTAAGGATTTGATTAAGAAGCAAAATTCTATGGTCGGGACATTTCCGCAAACATGATTTAAATCTTTCCCAAGCTTCAAATACTGACTCCATGGGCAATTGTCAGAAATTTTTGAAAGAAACTTGAGGATCATCTCATCCCAAGTGTGAATAGAATGAGTTTTAAGATGATAAAACCAAGATTCAGCTTCGTGGGTTAAAGAGAATGGGAAAAGATTCAGACTGATGCTGTCTTGAGAAACTCCATTTTGCTTCATGAATTGAGTGATAGATAAATATTTGTCTAGGTGCTCATTTGCATCTTCATCTCGAAATCCATGGAATTGGCAATTCTGTCGAAGAAGCCGAACCATATGATTTTTTAATACAAAACCGGTTCCCGGAATGGTTGTCGGAGCGATCGGACCTCCTCTACCGATGAGTGACGGTCGATAAAAATCCTCCATGGTCCGAGGATCATGGGAATGAGAGGAAAAAAAACATCGTGAAGAATTAAACAATACGAGAAGAGAAAGTGATAAGAATTAAACGCTTGAGAGGATAACAAATGTTTTTTAGGGTTTTTATTATATATAAAAGAAAGGAAGAATAAAATAAAATGAAAAATATTTTTTTTTTATTTTTATAAAGATAATAAAAAATGAAATAAAAGTATTTTTGGTAGTTTTTTTTTAATATATATAAAAGAGAAAATAAAATAGAATTGGAAAATATTTTTGGATTTTTATTTTTTTAAAGATAAAAATAAAAGAAAATATTTGTGGTATTTTTAATAAGATATATAAAATAAGAAAATATTTTTGGATTTTTTTATATTTTTAAAAAGTACGAAAATAAACTTTCCGAAGAAATGATCTTCAAGGCACTAACTTCAAACACCACGTGTAGATCGTACACCTCTCCCCAGCAGCGGCGCCATTTTGATTTACGCAAAAAACACATGTCGTAATAATATATAGTATTTCCCGTTAAATAAGAAAATTACTTTTAGGAAAAGTAATAGTCTATCTTCCGAGTGTCGTATTCACGGCGAGAGATGAATTGAAATCCATGTTAATGTTTAGTTTGATGCTCGAATATCAAATATTTTTGTTTTTGTTTTAAAACTAATTAAATTGAAAAACTAGATTAAACTAATTAACAAGCAAGCTAATAAGATGAAAGAAAAATAAATTGCTATGCATAATAATCAAATAAGCTAAGCTAAACATCTTAAACTAAGCTACACTAATGTATTGAAAAAGGATAGAAAATGAACCGAATTGAAGACCCGCGAATAAACGAATACCACCCGATTTATTTAGCAAACAAATAACAAATCGTCTAGCTAAATAAACCCTTAAAGCTCCCGCGCCTCAGATTAAACGGTAACCAAAAGCAACAAAAACACAACTGTTAACACATTTTAATAATACTTTGCACTTTCAGTTACTACACTACTTGGCCCAACGATTTATTACATGAACAAAACACATTCCAAGTTCCTAATGTGGCCCAAGAGAATTAACCTGGTCCAATTATCAACACAGGCCCAATATGTAGGCTCAAATTAACTCAAATATGGCCCAATTCGGTTTATACAAACAAAACACAGCTTACTAAAAATCTATAAATCAAACGCAGCTTAATAAGCTAAAAATGCAAACCAAAGCACAATAAGCTATCCAGAATAAGCCATAGAACACGATTAACGCACACTTATAGCAAATAAGCAATGGAGCAATCTAGATAACAATCCCACACTAAAACTTAATCAATAAAATCGAATTAGCAATTGTGGTCATGTGACTTAACGAGACTTATACAATAAGCAATCAGATTAAGCCAAAAGCTATAGGCATACGAGATAAGCAAATGAAATAAGATCTAGAACTAGGAAAAACTCAAAACCATGTCAATAAGCTAAAATAATAAGCACTTCTTTATAAATCGAATCTAAATTTTAATAAGCTATGCAAAAACTTAACCAAATAAGCTACTATAACCACTTATAAGTAAACGAAAACAGCAACTAGGATTCTAAATGAACTAAAAGTACTTTATCTACTTAATTTTCAACTCGAATAAGCACATACGTAAGATAAAATTTCATCTACACACTTTAAGCTCAATTGAATTCAAATAAGCTATAAAGAAACTTATTAAATCAGAAAATAAGAGCTTCTAATAACACTAAAATAATTTAAGCATGACAATAAGCTAAAACTGAGCTTATTTAAGCTTATTACTCGAAAAGTACTTAAAACCGTATAAGATTGAATTGAATGAGATTTAGAGAGCATATAGGAGTCAATATTTAAGCTTTTAAGGAATTTTGAGAATAATAAGCTAAGGTAACAAGCTCGAGAACTCAGCTTATATAATAAGTGAACAAGCCGACGAGAATAAAGAACGAAATAGCTTATTTAAAAAGCAAACCACAAATTACAATAATCTCAAACCATATTTCTTAAAACACCTTAATAAGCTCTTGAGATAATCTTGTTACAATAAGCCAGAATTTCAAAATAAGCTACATCTAAATGAAAATAAGCTAAAAATGAAAAGAGTAAAAACTAAACTAATTTTCCTAATGATCAAAACTAGATGGGAGCGGGTTGATTTATAGGGTGTGAGGGGAGAGTAAAATGTAAATTTTGCCCAATCAATAGGTGATTATTAGCGAATCATTAGCTCTTTTTTGCGTGACCTCGGATCAACGAAAAGAATCAGAGAATTTGGCCATTGGATGTATTACACATGGCGGTTTGGACAGCTTACTCTTCACGCATTAATTCCAATCTTTGGATCATTTTTGCAGTAACTCTGAATTGAATTTGAATATTACATAAATTGCTATGCCACATGGCGAATTGTAACTGGCTCTGCCTTTTGTAGTGGATTCGCACATGACTTGTGTGAATTAATTCACTCGTACGTGATCATTTTCATCCCTTTCATCTGAGTGATTTGTTATTTTGAAAGTTTTACACAAGCCCTGCCACGTGGAAGTTTCCCATTCGCCCACACCAAAGTAGTGGATGCTCACGTGAGCTTATATGATTTAATTTGTATGCACACACCACGATGTCATGCTGATGTCATGCATGCATCATTGCCTTCAAAATTCAAATTTAAGTTATTATTAGTTGGGCTTAGATACAAATGGGCTGGCCCGACCCATTTAAATGGGTTATGGGCTGGTCCAATAAGATGTGAGGGCACTGTTGGACTCGTAATCTCGTGCTCTTTCCAATGGCATGCTTTTGATCGGAACGAACCCGAAAATACCCGTTTTTGCTCTGTTTTCAATCCCTTATACCGGCAAGACATAAAAAACACAAAACAAACATATTTGCAACATAATTACTCATATTTTAGTGTTTTAGTCAGATTAATAGTGTTATACGGGGTAAAAAGGATGTGTGTTTTAGCACACATCAAGTACTACTGGAGATTCTCTTAACTAATCAATGACATGCATACTATTGGGTTGACTGTGCAACAAGTTCAAGTCAATACCAAGTTTTTAAATGCTCTTTTATCGGAATGGAGCAAGTTTTTCACTGATGTGAAGTTAGCTAAGAGTTTGTATACCACCAACTTTGATCAGTCGTATGCATACTTTAGTCGACATGAACGACATGCTAATGAAGTTCGTATCAGCCGTGAAAGATATCTGGATCCTCTTGCTTTCATAGCCAACTCTCCAACTCTATACAATCCATCTCAGTCACCACAACATTCAGGTTCTTTAATGTATCCACCTCCTTAACAATTTACACTAGTTTATGCATCACCTATTCATCATCAACACCATCATACTCCAGTCAATCTACAACAACATCCAGTTTCCCCTCCACCATTCGTATCTCCTTCAATGACACAACAATCTCAAGCTGAATTTCCCTAATTAGACTATATTCTCGCTATTCCTATGTCTTAGTAAGGAGAAGATCTGGTTGAATGCATCAACAAAGCAATGGCAATTTTCTGTCTGCTGTAGCACAAAGGTTTCCAATAACCTTCCACAAAACAAAAATCATCCTCCCCAAAACAAACCACATCAAACAATCAACCAGAACCGCGTCTAATCCTAGAAATTCAAGCAACATTCATGATGGTAGAGTCACCATTCAATAAGTTCAAGGAAGAAAAAATTAGAGTTATGTTGGTACAGGAAACAGAGGAATTGCTACTACTTCAAAGGGAAATTTTGCAACTGGTCAACCAGGAGTTGTGAAGTGTTATAACTGTCAAGGAGAAGGGCATATGGCAAGACAATGTACTCAGCCTAAAAGGAAAAGGATTGATGCATGATTTAAGGAGAAATTGATGTTAGCCGAAGCTCAGGAAGCAGGTCAGATATTGGATGAAGAGCAACTTACATTTTTAGATGATTGTCGGTACCCGTAATCACTTAGACTTCATTACTAGAACATGAATCAAAGAAGAAACAAGGAAGAAAATAGGAAGAAGTTTAGAGAGAGATGTAGAGAGAGAAACAATTAAGAGAAAGTGAATGGTTGATTAAACTTGCAAGAGAAAATTACAAAGTGAACCAACACCCTCTCCATCCTTGGAGAGGGGTATTTATAGTTAGACATCACATGTTGGACGCCTAGCTTTTCTAACATGGGCCGGACTTGGGTTTTGGTTAGGCTTAAGCCCGATACACGTGGCCAACTAGATTACATAAATGAGCCCGTTTACCCTTTCTAGCCTCTTACAACATATAAGTAAGTAAAGACCGAGCTTTCATGATTAGTAGTCGAGCTTCCTTGTTCGACTCAATATTTTGAGGCTAACAATCTCCCCCGAAGCGAGGCTTCCTGCAGATTCTGAGCTTCCATGTTCAAAAACATATTTTGAGGCTAACCATCTCCCCTAATGTGTGGTCTTCAAAATCCTGAGGTGAGATCTTAAATCTTGCTTCCTTAAACTTCTTGAGATTGCTTTGTCATTGAGTTCATGAATCTCTGGTCTTTATTATGTTGTAGGCTTGGTTCTTCATGCTATGTGATCTTTGATCTTTAGCCTTTGTCATTGTCTTTCGACTTTGTCTTTAGTTTTGAGGTCTTTAAATCTTTTCCTTGTTTGTCTTGATCGTCTTTGCCATCTAACGATCTTGTGTCTTGACCAACATGCTCATACTTTGCATCTATTTTAAAGCTAGCTAACAATCTCCCTTGATAGACTTGATATCTTAAAGGAAGATCTTGAATGTCAAAGTTTGCAGAAGTCTTTGTCTTTTAGTTTGAGCTTTCTTGATTCTTGAATCTTGATGCCAATAGTATGTCTTTGTAGTTTGAGCATAAGCATGTGGTGATGAATCGGACTCTGCTGGAATAAGGTTGCAACACCGTCGTTTGTAACCTGCATTTAAATGTTATGATAAACAGCAGATAGGGACGATATGGCTTTGTCATTTAGTTTGGATTCGTTACATTAACCTCCGGATTTTTGAAGACACGTTTTTTTTTTTTTTTAAAGTATAAATATTGTACCTGGATCAGTAATTCAAAGAAATCTCCTTGAAGTTTTCCAGCTCAAAGCATATGATCTTCTAACACAGATGTATTAGATTCACCATGCTTGCTTGTTCTCAATATCAGAACGTCTCAAAGCAGACAACACGATATTAGTGAATCTGTTAGTTACTATCTTACCGATTGAGTCGTCAATTCATTTACTGGACCATTATCGATATCCAGTTATCATAAGTTCGATTCATATAAAATCTCGCAAGTCACCTACTGTAACCTTTGCCCTTTTTGTGTTATGAATATTTCATTTATAGTCCTTTGACTATTTGACTTTTGTTAGTTTATTTAGATTTTGTACCGTGTTGACGGTGGTGATTTTGTTCAGAATTATTCTGAATTGAGGTTTATTGTGATTAATAATCCCTTTTGGAAGGTATTATTGTGTTATTTGTATTCCGGGTGGTTTGCCTCGTGAATTTTGAGAAATGCTGAAAAACGAGTCTGACACGTTCGTTAATGTCGAAATGAGTTTTGAAGGGTGTAAAGTGTAAATATGTAGTGTAAATACTCTAGGTTAATGGAAAAGTATTTTTAAGGTGAATAAAAATGCTAATTAACTTTGGGGTAAATTTTACGGTTGAGTTTTACGAGTATTTAAGTGATCCCGACACGAAAAGAAAGACCCGATACCCCATAGGATGCCATATCTAGTCAAGGTTGTCAAGAGGGACAAGGAGGCATCTTTTTAGCATAGTTTTCTAGAGCTTGTACAAATATCTTCCATGTATCCACCAACATTTCATTCATTATCATTTCATTTTCAAAAAAATAAAACACACACTAGTGTGTGTATGTTATTCGGCCGCCACCTACACCACTACAATACACCATAAATTTTCCAACTTTGATCAAGTACGTGATATTCCGGGTTGATACGAGTATTTGTGTATTCATTTAAACAACGTTTGGGTTGTCCGGTTCGTGTCGAAATATACATTTTCGAATATTTTCTAGTAAGTTTTCAAATTTAAATTTCGTTTGTCCTTTTGGGTTTATTCTGATCCATAGATGTTAGTTGTATAAGTTGATCGTTGTGAAAATTGATTTTTGGAAGTGAAACGAATAAAAAGGTTGTGTTTGGTTCGTGGGTTGTAAAAAAGAAAAAAAGAGGGTTTTTGTAGTTTTTATGTTGTGGTCGTGATGGTTGAGTAATATATGTTGCTAGATCACTTATTTTTTATAATAGCTTGTATAGCTTATTCGGCCTTATTTTTAAGCTATTTCTTGGCTTATTTGAGCTTATATGCCACGAAATATTTCACAAAATCACTAGAAAAGTGATGTTTATTATTTTGTGTTATGGCGTATGTTGTGGACTATTTTTGAGGCTTATGGTAGTAACTAAATGCGATACATAGCTTATTAGCTTATTTTCAAGCTTAATATACGTATTTTTAAGTCGTGGCTTAATGGGGCGGCTTATTGTGGTCCGGGTTATTTTTACTTATTGGTGTAAGCTAAATTAAATGTAAATAGACCTTGGTTTTGTGACTTGGATCTGAATTTTGGACTTATAAAATACTATAATGGACCCCTTGTATGGGCTTAAAGCCCAATAAGTGATATTTAGTCGATAAGAGAGTTTTGAGGACTATTTACCAAGTGAAAATGTCTTTACAGTTTATATTGATCGATCATTTTAGGAAAACCGTTTAGTGAACGTTAAAGAAGACTGAGATTTTGGAATTTTGTCAAAAGTGTCAAATTTTATGAAAAGTGTTTAAAATAAGGTTTGGAAACCTTGAAAAAAAACTGTATGAGCGACGGGTCATTCGGAAATTTTCGTAAAAAGTTTAGCCTTAGAAATTTTCCTAACAACAATAATTTGTGATTTTAATAATAAAATATTATTTAATTATTTTATTTATTTAATAAATTCACTAAAAGATGAAAAATAAATTTTTTCTCGAAACTTCTCGAATATGTTTACTATGAGTAAACATTTCAGTTTCAACTATAATATGATTATTTTGTGGTGACTAAGCTTACCGAATGGATTTATCGAGATATATTTATAATTATTAATTATAAATATTTAGTTATATTACTTATCTATTTTTCTTATTACCGAGTAATGAGATTGATATGATTGTGGAGATATGTCGTCAACCATCACATCACTAAATTGTTTTGGGTAATTGTACAACGCGTCTAAACTCTATGCATCAAACGTAAGGATTGTTTTGGAAATTGGTGATTTAATGGGACATTAACTGGACTAGGTCGTGTGCGGGCGTCGTTGCATTTTCTTGTGTGATTGAGATTTGGTTGCTAAAGACTTGCTTGAGGTGAGTTCTCGCGTACCCCACCTTTTTACTGAATTTTTTTCATTGGGGGAAAACTGAATACTCCAATGTGTTTTTTGAAATGTTTTGAATTGAAACGTACAAAATGTGGTTTTGTTTTTGGGACAAGTTATGTGCTTATGACTGCTATGTAAATATTATATGCTGAATGATTGTTTGGATCGGAGGGGTACGCCTGCCCAGTATTTGTATGATTGTTTGTATCGAAGGGGTACACCTATCCTAGTATTTATGTGATTATTAGGGTGGATGGGTACGCCTACCCATGTTTGTGTGTGGTCCTGCCCTAATTTTAGTGCTCCAGCTGGTAGGCCCTTTAGGTGCGTAAGTGACATATGGTTATTGATTAGTTGTGATGCTAAGGTTGTTTGCGTATATATTCACTGTCATATAGCACTATTGTCCACTATTTTGAGATATTGGCACATATTTTAGGTTTAAGGTCAAATCTATAAGCTCACCAACATTATTGTTGACGTTTTTGAGTATCATTTTCGGGTGAAGTGAAAGAAGAATAGTTTGGTGATATGTGATGACAGACTTAGAAGACTTCCCTATGGATTTTTCCCCTTGTGAAGTCTTTAGGGTTGGGTGGATGGGTGGTCTTGCATGTTGGGAGGTGTGATGGTGGAGTGGTGTGGTCTTGTGGGGGGTGAGGGGTCTTGCTTGTGGGGGGTGGGGGAGATGTGTTTGGGGTGGGAAACCAAAATAACTTGCTTGTTTGTTTTGGGCTTTAGTATTTGTAGGTTTTGATTTAAATTTGGATTATGGACGATGTGATGGCATTGGATTAATATGTAAGAGATTGTAGATTTTTAGTTGCGAATTTGGACATCACTCGAGTTGTATTGAGTTGAATGGTCGTTATAGCACTGATGTTTATGCATTGTAGTTTTCTCTATTTTGTATCTTGTGTTATGATTGATCATTATGTTGCATTCCCGAGTTTCCACCACTGTCGAGGTGTGACAGATTGGTAATGAGAGCCAAGGTTATAAAGAACTAGGTGGATTGGCCTAGACTATAACCTAAGATTTGTCGTTAGGGTTGCGGTATAGGATCTATGTGTGGCGGTGGTTCCGCTTTGTTTGCTTTCCTTGTACGCGTTTGGTGCTTAGTTATGTCCCGTCGTATTGAAATGTGCAAGATTGAGCACGATCGGGAAAGGATGTGAATATAAGTATGGTGGCCAACGTTGTTATAAGTGTATCGCAACTCACTCGTACTTAGTAATGTCGTTCACACAAATCGATGTTGACACCATAAGGTGGTGTTATGTATATATCTATATATATAGTAGGATATTATATATATATATATATATATATATATATATATATATATATATATATATTAGTCTTCCCACTTACCTAACTTTGCCTATGTTCTCCCTCGTGTGGATAATGCTGCCAAGGGTGATGAACCGAAGTGCTGGCCGGCCTGTTGCCGAATCATGTAGAGGGGGAACGGGTGTACGGATTGGTAGAGGTTGAAGGGGTAGAAGACCTAGGGAAGGTAATGATGAGCGTGTTGATGATTTAAATGGTCATGGAAATGACCAGGGTTTGGGAGCTAATGGGGGTGTAGAGGGAGTCAATGGGAATATAGAGGGAGCCAATGGGGGAGCACCCGACTTCTCGACGATCATTGCCCAACAGTTGCAGAACCTCTTACCCGCCATGCTAGCTCAGGTTGGTAACCAAGGAAATGTTGGAAATCAGAATGGTAATGTGGTTAATGAGAACGTTCAGGAGAACGTTAGGAATGTGTTAGTGAATGGCAACCGGGTAGGTTGTTCATATAAGGAGTTCTTAGCTTAAAACCCTAAGAAATATGATGGTAAGGGAGGTTCTGTAGTTCTTACTCGTTGGATCAAAAAAATGGAGAACGTGCATGATATGAGTGGTTATAGTATTGACCAAAAAGTGAAATATACTGCTGGTTCATTTATGGGTAAGGCTTTAACGTGGTAGGACTCTCAGATCTGTACGCTAAGCTGAGAAGTTGTTGTTAGTATGTCATGGAATGACTTTAAGATTTTGATGATACAAGATTTTTGTGCAAGTCAAGAGATGCAAAAGTTAGAATCTGAGTTGTAGAATCACATCATGGTCGAGGCTGGCCATGCTGCGTATACTGATAGATTTCATAAGTTGGCGAGGTTAGTTCCTCACTTAGTAACTCTCGAGAGTCGGATGATTGAGAGGTATGTGTATGGCCTTGCTCCACAGATCCGTAGAATGGTAATAGCAACGGAGCCAAAGACTATGCAGAAGGCTGTGCAGATTTCTGGTGCACTGATCGATGAGGCTGTTAGAAATAGAAAGATCAAGAAGGTTGAGAAAAGAGGAAATGTAGGGGAAACTAGCAAGGATAAGAATGGTAGGGATGATAATAAGAGGACTAGGACTGGGAATGCTTTTGCTACTATTATAAACCCTGTAGGAAGAGAGAATACGGTTACTTGGCCCAAGTGTACGATCTGCAACTCCTACCATGCACCCGGAAGGCCTTGTCGCACATGCTTTAATTGTAACCGCCCGGGTCATTTGGCAAAGGATTATAGAGGCGTGCCGAGGAATGTGAATCCTATCAATGCTAGAAACCCAACTGCTTGGGCATGTTATGAGTGTGGTAGTACCGATCATGTCAGGTCAGCTTGTCTTAGATTGAATAGGGCACAAGGACCGAAAGGAAATTGTCCGAACCAAGTTGCTGCTAATAACGATGGTCAGGGTCGTAGAAACCAAGGGAACCAGGCTAGGGGTAGGGCATTCATATTGGGAGCATAGGAAGCTCGCCAAGATCTGAACATTGTGACGGGTACGTTTACTTTGAACAATTATTTTGCCACTACCTTATTTAACTCTGGTGTCGACTATAGTTTTGTTTCCACTACTTTCATACCTCTGTTAGGCTTAGAGCCCAGCGACTTAGGTTTCAAATATGAGATTGAGATAGATAGCGAGCAGCTAGTAGAGATTGATAAGGTTATTAAGGGATTTAAACTAGAAATCAAGGGTCATGTTTTTGACATTGATTTGATACCTTTTGGTCACATGAGTTTTGATGTGATTATAGGTATGGACTAATTATCAAATTATAAGGCTGAAATAATTTGTCATGAGAAGGTAGTGAGGATACCACTACCGGATGGCAAGGTGCTTAGAGTATTAGGAGAGAGACTGGAAGAGAAAGCGAGACTCTTGATGAGTGATAAGGATAGTGAAATGAAACAAGAAGAGATTGTTGTAGTTAGAGATTTTCCTGAGGTATTCCTGGAGGATCTATCTGGATTACTGCCTATTCAGGAAATTGAGTTTTGGATTGAGTTAACCCCTGGAACAACGCCGGTAGCAAAGTCTCCCTATCATTTGGCACCTCCTGAATTAGAGGAGTTATCTAGAAAACTCAAGGAACTCCAAGACAATTCATTTGACCTAGTTTATCACCTTGGGGAGCACCGGTATTGTTCATTAAGAAAAATAATGGTTCTTTTAGGATGTGCATTGATTATAGAGAGTTGAACAAGTTGACTGTTAAGAATCGTTATCCACTTCCTAGAATTGATGATCTATTTGATCAATTGCAAGGTTTGCAGTTTTTCTCGAAGATATATCTTAGGTCTGGATACCATCAGCTGAGAGTGCATGAGGATGACATTCCAAAGACTGCGTTTAGAACTCATTATGGACATTTTGAGTTCACTGTAATGCCCTTTGGTTTGACTAACACAACAGCGGTATTTATGGATTTGATGAATAGAGTTTGTAGGCCTTATCTTGATAAGTTTGTGATAGTGTTTATAGACGATATATTAATCTATAAAGACTCAAGAAGAGCATGTAGAACACTAAGGTTAGTCCTTGGGACTTGCTCAAAAAGGAGACTGTACGCGAAGTTTTCTAAGTGTGAATTTTGCTAAAAGAAGTATACTGTTCTTGGGCATTTGAAGAAATGATAATGGAATTTCATCGTAGACCCTATAAGATTGAAGCTGTATAAGAATTAGAAATGCCCATAGAACTCCGAACTGAGTTCGTTCGTACTTAGGCTTGGCTGGGTATTATCATAGGTTCATTGAGAACTTCTCTAAGATAGCTAAGTCTCTTACTATCTTGACTCAGAAGTGTAAGACTTTTGATTGGGGTGAGGAACATGAATTGGCATTATAAACTTTGATGGATAAGTTATGTAATGCGCCTGTTCTAGCTCTCTCGATGGTCCAGAAGACTTTGTGGTATATTGTGATGCATCCAGATAGACTAGCTATGTTTAATACAAAGAGGTAAAGAGATAGCCTATGCCATCTAGGCAGTTGAAAATTTTATGAGAAGAATTATACTACCCATGAATTGGAGTGGGTGCGGTCGTGTTTGCACTTTAAGATCTGGAGACATTATCTGTATGGGACAAAGAGTATCATCTATACGGATCATAAGAGTCTTCAGCATATCTTTAGTCAGAAAAGGTTGAATATGCGAAAGCATCGCTGGATAGGGTTGTTTAGTGATTATGACTGTGAAATTCGCTACCATCCTGGTAAGGCGAATGTGGTGGTTGATGCTCTAAGTAGAAAAGAAAGAGTAAGCCTAAGAGAGTTAGAGCTATGAATATGACCCTTCAGTCGAGTATCAAGGATATGATACTGACGGCTCAAAAGGAGGTTGTGGATGAGTTTGTAAGATTGCAGAAAGGTTTGGATGAGATGATAGAACAGAGAAGTGATGGAACTTTATACTACCTGGATCGAATATGGGTACCTTTGAAGGGTGATGTAAGAACCCTAATAATGGATGAAGCCCATAAGTCAAAGTACTCTGTACACCCAGGAGCTAATAAGATGTATTATGATTTGAGAGATAGGTATTGGTGGCCTGGAATGAAAAGGACATAGCTGAGTATGTTAGTAAGTGTTTGACTTGTTTAAAGGTTAAGGCTGAGCATCAAAATCCATCTAGCTTGCTCCAGCAATCTGAGATCCTCGTATGGAAATGGAAAGGAATAGCTATGAATTTTGTGACTAAGTTACCTAGGACTAATAGTGGGCATGACACAATCTAGGTCATTGTAGACCGGTTGACTAAGTCTGCTCATTTTCTACCTATGCGTGAGGATTATAAGATGGATAGATTGTCTAGATTGTAATTGAATGAGATAGTTGCTAGACATGGTGTGCCGATCTCGATCATATCGGGTCGTGATATTCGTTTCACATCAAGGTTTTGGTAGTCAATGCAAGAGGCATTAGGAACTCGTTTAGACATGAGTACGGCTTATCACCCTCAAACCGATGATCAGAGTGAGCGTACTATTCAGACTTTGGAAGACATGCTTAGAGCGTGCGTCATGTTTATCTTTCATTGGTCTAGTTTTCATATAACAATAGTTATCATTCTAGTGTGAGATGTGATTCGTTTGAGGCATTGTATGGTAGAAAGTGTCGTTTGCCAATTATGTGGGCTGAGGTTGGAGAAGGTCAGTTAATAGGACCTGAGTTAGTGTAAGAGACTACTGAGAAGATCTCATAGATTAAGGATAGACTTAAGGTTGCGCGTGATCGTCAGAAAAGTTATGCTGATAAGAGTAGGAAGCCTCTAGAGTTTAGTGTAGGTGACTATGTCTTGCTCAAAGTGTCGCCTTGGAAAGGTGTGGTACGCTTTAGGAAGAAGGGGAAATTAGCACCTAGATTTGTTGGACCTTTTGAGATTGTTGAGAAAGTAGGCCCCGTGGCCTATCGGTTAGACTTACCTAAGGAATTGAATGGTGTTCATGACACGTTCCACGTGTCGAACCTTAAGAAGTGTTTGGCTGATCCAACACTGCAAGTGCATTTGGATGAGATTCGAGTTGATGATAAGTTGAAATTTAGGGAAGAGCATGTGGAAATTTTGGAAAGAGAGTTTAAGAAGTTGAAGCGGAGTAGAATTGCCATCGTCAAGGTTCGGTGGAATTCGAAATGTTGACCTGAATTCACGTGGGAACGTGAGGATCAGATGAAATTGAAGTACCCGCATCTGTTTAGTGATGTTAGTAGCTGAATTTGGGGTCTGAAATCTTTAAGGGGGGTAGAATGTAAAATTTTTCCTTTTTGTGTTTTGAATATTTCATTTTTAGTCCTTTGACTATTTGACGTTTGTCAGTTTATTCAGATTTTGTACCGTGTTGACGGTGGTGATTTTGTTGAGAATTGTGGTAATTTATGGTTATTTGTGAATAATATTCCTTTTTAGAGGTTATTATTTAGGGAATTTGTATTCCGGTTGGTTTGCCTGTGGATTTTGTGAAATGCCCGAAAATGAGTCCTGACTCGTCCGTTAATGTCCAATTGAGTTTTGAAGGTTTTAATGTGTATAAAATTGTCGTGTAATATATTCTAGGTAAAGAAAAAGTATTTTTAACGGTGAATAAAAATGCTAATTAAACTTTAGGGGAAAATTTTTCAGTTCAAGTTTTTTGAGTTTTTAAGTGATCCCGACAACGAAAGAAGAACCCGTTACCACTCCTTAGATCTCAATGACCAGGTCTTGGTAGCATATGGAGTGAACAACAAGGCTATTTTCTAGCAAAGTTGTCCATGTATTTGTACAAATATATTCTCTTTTACAACCAACCTCTTCATTCATTTCATTTTCATTTCAAAAAAAAACACATAAGTGTGTGTGTGTGTTCGTCTGCCACCATCCACCACAAACCACCATAGATTTTCCAACTTTGATCAAGATCGTGATATTCCGGTTGTTACGAGTATTTGGGGTTATTCTTTAAACCAAACATTTGGGTTGTCCGGTTCGTGTCGAAATCTACATTTTTGAAGATTTTCTTGTAAGTTTTCAAATTTAAATTTTGTTTGTCCTTTTGGGTTTGTATTGATGCATAGATGTTAGTTGTACAAGTTGATCGTCGTAAAAATTAATTTTTGGAAACGAAACGAATAAAAAAGGGGTGTTTGGTTCGTCGAATTTAAAAGAGAAAGAAAAGGGTTTTGTAGTTTTGATGTTGTGGTCATGATGGTTGAATAACATATATTGCTAAATAGCTTATTTTGTATAATAGCATGTATAGCTTATTTTGGGCTTATTTCGTGGCTTATTGTGAGCTTATGGCTCGTGGCTTATTTTGAAAAACACAAGGAAATGTGTTTTGATTATTTACGTGGTATGGCGTATGTCATGGACTATTTTTATAGCTTATAGTAGTAACCAAATGCGATACGTAGCTTATTAGCTTATTGTCAAGCTTAATATATGTATTGTGGAGCTTATGGACTCATGGCCCAATAAGCCTATTTAAGCCGTGGCTTAATGGGAGGGCTTATTGTGGTCTGGATTATTTCTTATTTATTAGTATAAGCGTATGTATACAAATGGACATTGGTTTTGGACTTGGATCGTATTTGGACTTATTAATAAGCGATATTTAGTCGTTATAAGAATTTTGACGGACTTTTTGAAAGAGAAATGCATTTACGCAGTGGTATTAAATGATATTATGGGGAAAAACGTTTTAGTAAACGTTAAAGATTGAGATTTTGAAATTTTGTCAGAAAAGTATTGAAAGTTTGAAAAGTTTTTGAAACAAAGGTTGAAAACCTTGGAAAACGTTGTATGAACGTACGGGTCATGTCAAAATTTCGTAAAAAGTTTATACTTAGAAATTTTACCTAAAACATGATTTTTGATTTTAAAGAGAAATAATAAATAATAAAATATTATTTAATTATTTTATTTATTTAATAAATTTACTAAAAGACGAGAAAATATAATTTTTCTCGAAACTTCTCTAATATGTTTATTATGAGTAAACGTTTCATTTTCAACCATATTACGATTATTTTTACGATGGCTAAGGTTACCGAATGGACTTGTCGAGATATACTTATAATTATTTATTATATATATTTACTTATATTACTTATCTATATTCTTTAAATAGTATTAAGTATGTATTATTAAGCGATGAGATTGATAAGATTGGTGGGATATGTCATCAACCATCACACCACTAAATTGATTGTTGGGAACATGTCTAAACTCTATGCATCAAACGTGAAGACTGTTTTGGAAAATGAATGATTGAAATGGGACATTAACTGGACTAGGTCGTGTGCGGACGTCGTTGCATTTGCTTGTGTGATTGAGATTTAGTTGCTAAAGACTTGCTTAAGGTGAGTTCTCGTAGCCCTATTTTTCTACTGTTTTTTCCGTTGGGGGAAAATGATACTCAAATGTGTTTTGAACTGTTTTGAATTGAACTGTGCGAAATGTGATTTTGTTTTTGGGACAAGATATGTGTTTATGACTGCTATGTGAATATTATGTGTTGCATGATTGTTTGGATAGGAGGGGTACGCCTATCCCAGTATTTGTATAATTGTTTGGATCGGATGGGTAGGCCTACCCAGTATTTGTGTGATTATTAGATCGGCTAGGTACGCCTACCCTGGTATGTGTGAGGTCCTGCCCTAATTTAGTGCTCCAGCTGGTAGGCCCTTTAGGTGCGTAAGTGACATATGGTGATTGACTAGCGGGATTGCTAGGTTGTGTTACATGACTAGCGGAGATGCTATGTCATGGGTTGATTTCATATATATTCACTGTCATATTGCACTATTGTCTAATGTTTTGAAATATTGGCACAACTTTTAGGTTTAAGGTCAAACCTACGAGCTCACCAACATTATTGTTGACGTTTTTGAGTATCATTTTCAGGTGAAGTGAAAGAGGAATAACTTGGTGATATGTGATAGCAGACTTAGAAGTATCCCGTATGGATTTTCATGTGAAGTCTTGCTTGTTTATTTTATTTGGTTTTAGTATTTTAAAGATTTTGGTTTAAGTTTGGATTTGGACCCATGTGTGGGCTATTGGGATTGTAAGAGGTTATGGATTTGATTGTGATTTGGGACACCACTCGAGGTTGTTCGAGGTTTATGGTCTTCGTAACACTTGAAGTTTATGCATTGTAGTTTTCTATATATTGTATCTTGTGTTATGATTGATCATTATGTTGCGCTCCTGACTTTTCGCCATTGTCGGGGTGTGACAGAAAGTGTGTTAATGTAGCAAACTTATAGTAGAAAACTTCTTGTTGGTAATTTGTTGGAAAACGGTTGTAAATTTCCAAACGGAACGTTATCGTTGCAAATTTCCGTTGCATTTGCATGTGTTGTGTAGTAGTGTATAATCAAAGTTAATTACCTCGAAGCAATGAAGATCTCCTTCAAGAAGCTTTTCATTGTGATGCTCCTCCTGTTGATGGTGGTCGTCACACTGGTAGATACTCTTGTTGTTGACAGTAACCACATGTTTAATGTCGCGGTTGATAATCCCTTAATTTGTGATTATCAACAACGACATTAAACATGTGGTTAGCATCAACAATGGGATCATCTACCGGAGTGACGACCACCTTCAACAGGAGGAGCATCACAACGAAAAGCTTCTTGAACGAGATCTTCTTTGCTTCGAGGTAATTAACTTTGATTATAGCATTATGGGTTGAGGGTTGGGATTTTGTAGATTAATCACATGCTCTGGCTACACAAACACATTTCAAATTAACCAGTTAAAAAGTAAGTTTTGCTACCTTGAATCACATGTACTCAATGATGTGAAGATGCTATGTATTAAGGGGTAAAAACACTTACGGTTAATTCTTCCGTGAGAACAAGAAGATAAAAGTACCCAAGTATATGATTTGGGAACATTTGGGGATGATAAGAGAAGAGTCAGGGTTAAATCTTCGAAGAAGAAATCAATTAGTGAATCAACAAGACCAATAAGCTTCGTCATAACGCGAAGTAATAAACGGGCTTCAAATTGCCAATTTGATTCCATCTTAATAGATGATGTTAGAGATGAAGAGGAAGAGGAGACGGTGAATACTTTTCACCAAATCTTGATTGAAAAAGACTTGCTTTTGAATCGTCACTTAGGTGCTATCAATTACGTCAGTTGTGTGCTATTGATTATTTGAGATCGCTATTGCTGGTCATAAAGGCTAAAAATTGCCAAACATGTATAGTCGTGCCAAGATGGAACATGAAATTTGCAATTATGGAATGAGTGTTTTGTATGGATCCGGCGGATTACTTAGGCTAGATGTGTTAAATATATGGACTTGATAAAACAAAGGGACAATAAGAAGAGATTAAAAACACACCTGATACGATTTAATAATGAGATAGCTCTAAGTGCACTCTGGATCATGTCTTCATTGCGATCAACTTCTTGCTTCACAACATCTTGTTTCGGCCTGAAGTTTAGAGTCTTTTGGAGGTGGTCCACCAACGAATCTAAAACCATAAGGGTTCAAACATCTATATTAGCTATGACTAAAGTGTTTGGATGATCAAAGTGTCGGACAATAAAGGACAAGGCATACTAACCTGCTAAGATGGATGAAGGACACTTATCAGCAAGTTTTGAGAGGATAAGATGGCAAGGCATCTTAACATCATAATGATCTGTCATGAAAAGATATCACATTTACTGAAACAGTCTCAAGATAATAAACAATATTTAAAGTAATTCTTACGTACAAGTTAGTGACAAGATGTGTAGACAATGAGCTTACCATCAAGACCAGACTTAAGATAAGGCACAATAAAAGATGAAGGGTTCAGCTGATCAAGGTAATTATCAAGCAATGTATCTACACATTCAAAAGCAACTTTCCTTAACTCAAGGCCATCGTCAACGATATGCTTAAAAGGACCAAGGTCAACCGTTCTGATGAGTAAGTTAAGACATATAAACATGAAAACTTAATGAGAAAATAAGAGAGAGTTTCTCATGAAACTTTCCATCTTACTGAACCTTCTCCATTTTATTAAAATATGGCAAGACACAAAATGAGAAATAACATAATGAAAAATGGAATCCTTTCTTCTTGGGATGGTCCTTGAAAACAATAACGTTTTCTTTATTCCAGAGGTATTAATTTTATATTTAATTACTTGCCTAATCACACTAATTTAAGTGTTTAGTGAATGAAGACAAATAATTAATCCACAAGACTTCTGTATTGTTCATAATCAGCTACATAATGCAATTTCAGATGTATAGGTAATAGCTGTCTACTGAGACATGTGTTTGGTCAATTGTTGTATATTTCTTGGGGACATGTATCAAACTTCTACATGTTTTTTTCCGAATAGCTTTAGAATATTAGTGCTCGAATCCTTCTTACAATTCACTGACAGGTCCCATATCAAGCATCTAATATGCATTGATTTTGTACCTCACTAAAACACATCTGAAGTTTATTTGCTTTAGAAACTCAGCAGAGCGCTATCACAAGTCAAAGAATTGTATAAATTTACCTCAATAACTGTCTGATCATAAAGAAGTGGCAAAAGTTCTGGAAGGAGACCCTTGATCAGGTTTGGCTTGTTATGGCCAGCTATACTAAAAGCCAAAATAGCTGCCCGCCTAACATGTTGCATAAGTTTATTAACATTCAAGAAATCAAGACTATAAAGTGATCAAATAATCATCTCCTAAATGTTAGACAATACATACAGGTATGTTTAAAAAATAACTAACATAATCCAAAA
>BQNB010075039.1:0-22577 GCA_026074375.1 Tanacetum coccineum | reverse complement strand
TAAAGCTTAAATGGACAAAAGAAAGAACTTGTATCTCTAACTGTATAACACGTTGAGTCTCTATGTAAATAATTAGACTAGTTGATAGGTGTATACAAATCTTTTCACGGAATGGTAGTTGCAACCTGCAAGTAAGAAAATGTTGGCTAGTGCTTTTAGAGATTACTTCATAACAACAATATGACTTACAAATGTTTTTCAATCAAAAGAAAATGTGTTTTCTGTGCCCTTAATATAGCTTACCAACATATTTGATTGATCATTGAAAGTGTACTTATAAGCCCTAACATTATATTTAACCAATGACCTGTGACAAGCATATGATATTGTATAATCAAAATGTACTAATGGTCATACTTCAAATTAGGATATGATGCCAATAAGAGACTAAAATTCGAGGCCCTGAGACACAGGGCCATTCCCGAGTTTTGAGACGTCGTGGGTGAAAATCAAAATCGGACCCTAAATAATGAATGCCAAGTAAAATATGTTACTGGCTTAAACGATGCAATTCAAAATACTTGTCTAAGAAGCTACTTCCTTCAAAGCTTTTTTATGCATAGTATTCAATCAAATAGTCAATTTCTTCTAAAAATATCATTTTCAGCTGATATCATTTCTAAAAAATAAAATTACTTGTGTAAAAAGCTATTTTATGATATTGCATCGTTTAAGCCAGTAACATATTTTACTTGGCACAAGTAATTCTATTGTCCACAAGTAATTCAGCTCCTGTCACACGGATAAAAGTACTTCTATTGTCCAAGGGACCGAAAATACAGAAACAGTGCACGACCAAACCGTGTGACAGGAGCTGGATTATGGAAGGCAACGGGTACAGATCGACCAATATATGCTTCTGAGGGTTCAAAGTGTATCGGGTTAAACGAATTACTTGTGTTCTACAAAGGAAGAGCTGCAAAGGGTATTAAAACCGACTGGATGATGCACGAATTCCGTCTACATTCTCTCACCGATCACACAGCTCCTAGCAAACGTTTTCTTCAGAAAACCATTCATTCAAATGTAATTTATTAGTACCTTAACTCATTTTTTATCTTTTGTTTTTGTGTTTCTATAAAGTATCTGACTCATATATTTTCATCTAAGAGCTTAGGCTAGTTCTTCAAACTCACATACATGGGATTCTAACTTTTGATTAAAAAAACTGTAAATTTTGTATACGTACATGGGATTCTAACCTTTAAAAAAACAAAAATGCTATTTCCTCCTAAAAAACATCCTACAAATCTTCCTACACACAGTAACAAATGGCGGAACTGACGGTTTGGATTTAGAGAAAGAATAAGTGGAAAAAATATATATTATATAATTGTGTGTGTAGGAGGATATGTAGGATGATTTTGTAGGAAGATTTAGCAATGATCTTAAAAAAAACTGTAAATTTTTTAACGGACTTTATGAATTCAAGTCTAGACTGGCTAGCTTGTTAGTTAACAAAGGACTATCTCAAAAGCCGGAGAGAATGATTGAATTGAAGCCATGTCTCCCGAGAGAGAAAATGAACGATCGACTGCTAAAGATCTTGACTAAAGCATTGATAGCTTTGCAGAGGAGAAAACCTTTGATTCTTCCCGAAGGTCTTCCTTGCACGTTTGTTTTTGACCTATATTTATTATGTTTTAGGATAGATAATAAAAGATAGAAAAAAGGAGAACTAAAAAAAGAAAAATGCAAAAAAAACCTCCTTTTAAGACAGGTGTTGCATATTTCACAAGACGAACATAAAAGATTATACTAATACATTGTCTTTGATTTGATTAAATAAATTAAACTTACTTTTGTCAATTATTTTGTATCATTAATTGGATACGGTTAATGTTTGCGTGTGTGTGTGCATAAGGAGTTAAAACCTCTAAATTTTCACAAATATTGAGCCATATATATGGGTGCAAATAGCTCGTGCATAGAAAAGAAGTTAGGATAAATTTTCACAATTAATCTGCTTCGATTAATACTACGTACTTTATACCAATTGAAAAAACGTAACTCGAAAGAAGAAGACTACATATCCTGCACATGTGCCGTTCAAAAAAAAAACATATCCTGCACATGTGCTGACATATAACGTAAAGGGGATGGGTAACTCTACGATGATGCATGCTAAAGTGGTTCAAGAACGACATGAATATGTGAATTCTCATCAAATGAATGGTGAGACGGTTGTTGTTCGTGATGGAGGATGTTTGAAAGATATGGAGGCTTTTTTGACCGTGTTTGCATGTGTAAAGGAGTTTAGATCACTTACTAACATGAGATCAGTATGTAAGAATGCAGGGTTCACATATATGAAGCGAGCTCACGCTTCACATATGAGCCTCCAAAGAGCCGAATTTGAGATTTTTGGGCTCGGCTGTTTACTACGGAAGTCTTGATCCATTAGCTTTTCCTCTATACCTCCTTGTGCTAATGATACATTTAAAGGCAGAAACAGCCCAAGAGACAGTTTTTCTCTTGATTTGTCTGAATTGAAATTAGAAGTTTGTGGCTTTTTTTGTTTGTTCTTGTAAATTCAGTTTATGCTTCTAGGAAATATGTTAGAAGTGGTATTTAAGTGGATTAGGAACACGAGCATATAACGCAATTTTAAAAAGTTACAACTTTGATTATAGCCGGAACACAATTATCCAACCGAAGATTGCCATGAAAACCACCAAATGCTTAAAATGGTGAAGCACCTCACACAAAATCATGGAAACAACTTAAAACATATGACATTGAACATGATTATTAATAAGGCACTTGAAAACACGTAAATATAGTAACAGAAAAAATGGATTGATTAATTGAATGTAACAAAACGGATATATCATGTAGTTATTTATTTTCGTTAAATGGTGGAGATAGAATAAATGATCTTAAAAATAAATATGTTGCACCATAATAATCTCAAAAACAGTTTTATGGCTTGTTTTAGGTTCACCCAATATTGACAGTTTTGATTTACCCAAAAAATTCCAAAATATAAAAGCTTGTAGTAGTGTTCTATATGTGTCCAAAAGATTCCAAGTATATAAAAAAGTGTATAAAATGGGACACAACGTTTGGATGATGCAATCAGGCTTAGTTATGTGAGCGTTTGGCGCAAAGTTCCGTGCGTTTCCTGCTATTTTTATTGTTTATGTTTGCAGCAGTTTATGAAGCATTGCTGCTATTTTTTGAAGCTTTGCTGCTGATTTGCAGGCCAAAAATAAGCCGAAAAACAAACACCCCTTGATGCTATACCACCCCTTGCTCCTATTTATGTGAGTGTGAATCATAGTGGGAAAACAAACACCCCTTTATATGCAGTTTTGCTGCTGATTGCAGGCCAAACAATGAAAGGATTTACAAGGTCGGAAAGAATGAAGATTGGATTACCAAGCTTTGAATCAAGATTAGAAATGACAGCATCAATGACTTCCTGACTGGTGCTTGACCCACCAAGATATTTTGTTCGGTACTTTCCTTCCAAAATCACACGCTTGACAGAGTTCTCTAGTCGGTCTGCAAATGACGGAAACTGAAGATGTTTGAGCATCATGGCTGATGACAGAAGCAAAGCCACTGGATTTGCTGTCTTTCGGTCTACTATTTTTTGTTTTCCAACATTTCCTGCTGATGCACCTTGCTCGATCAGAGCATGATCCACTCCCACGTTACCTGCGAATTTTGCAACTCCACTTATTTCTATATGAATCATTATATTAAAAACCAAGCTTGCATATTTAATCGCAGCACTGATTCAGTAATTCAGTTCTATAAATTGATTCATAATAAGTTTAGAAGGCACACAAACCTCCAGGCATGACACCAGTGCCCCCAGCATAAGGCATACTTTGCAATACGCTCTGAGCAAAACTTAGTGATCACCTGCCAATTTAGAGTAATGGAAATAAAGATCAGTGTTTCTATATAGGCATGTCAACTTAACTACAAACTCCATTACCCTGCAAAACTACATTGTTTTCATTGTCCAAATAGTCTTCAAACCTAACCCCTAACCAACCAAGTCCCTGGAAAATAGAATAAGTGTGAGAACCTACGAATGAAGTAAATGAGAAGTCCACTTGGATGATTTACAGTATCACAACTAAAATATGTTACATACACAAGTTCCAAAAGAACAACTGTTAAGAAGTAAGGCTATTGGCCATACCTTGCAGAAAGAAGTGGGGTAGAATTGAGAGGAAGGTGAAGCAATGTGTGATTAGAAGTGCATGCAGCTACTTCTAATAGGTCTTGACTTTTCATCACCCTCCGTGTTGCAGCTTCTTCGGATAGCCAAATAAACCACCTGTCCCAAATTCGGCATGTTGCAGCTACTTCCGACGCTGCTCCTCTAATAGGTCTTGACTTTTCATCACCCTCCATGTATCCCTGAAGCAAAAGAACAGAAATCATGAAAGAATGAAAAAACAGTCTTAAAATTCTAAGACAAAGTAACATTTATTTATCAAAGTTCTGACATTTAGATAAGTTCGTACTCCTGGGCATGCTGAGCAAGAAAAGTAATTATGAAATCTTTAGACTTCAGGAAGGGGAACTTCACGAAACCACTCATGGTTAAACAATAAAAATTTGCTTAAGAGTCAATTTTTATTGTATCTAGAGAAGTTCATTGTATCTTTTAGAAAAATTGACCCGCTAAAAAATGCCCTCGATCCAAGTCAAAATTATGATTTAAAACCTGGTAATACATAAGCTCTTTGGTTTCACTTTAATCTCAATCATCATATATTGTTCATAAAACCAACTTCTTAATTAAGGGTTGTATCCCCATTATTAGAAAACGATGCGTAACAGACTACACCAAATACACGCATACACCAACATAGACATATAATTGAATGCAAAAAAAGAAGCTTTTATGCTTTTAACAATGCATAAGAGACTACACCAAATGCATAAGCAAAGAAAATCAAATATTAGGCTTTGTGATAATTTAAAAAAGGAATAGACATTTAGAGTATCTTAAATCAAGTGAATATAGTTGCATTTAGCATAGAAATTATTTAGACGAAAAGCTTACACAAACCAATATCGTAGTAAAACATCATCTCCCATTACCATGTGTGGCTTTTAGAGGCTTCATAACACACTGGAATTTAACTAAACCCCAACAATCATATACAATAAACAAACCAAGTCTTCATTAACCGCATATAAACACTATAGTTAGATTAATGAGGCATTTCAACAAACAGTTAATGAGCATATAGAGAATACTTCATAGTTAATACATGAAAAAGATGGGTAAATAAGAATGAGATACAAATTCTTGTTAGTCAATTAGAACAGTAAAATTGTTGGGTAAAACCTTGATCGACAGAAGCCCCCAATCAAAAAATAAATTAGGGTTTGACAAATCAAATTAACAAAATAGAATAAATGAAAATAGGCAGTAAACATACTTGATAGTAGATACTTCGATTACATTTACTCATAGAATCTTCTTCAAAGGATGGATTTGTAAACATACTTGTGTGAATTGCTACCAAAAAACGGTATTGTGGTTGTTATAGAAGATAGAAAAGTAAGGAGATGAAACAACAGTTTTGATATCTGATTAGTAAAGTTGGATGTGGAAATATGACGTCAGTTTATGATGTCAGAATGGGTTATATGGAATTCAAAAAGATGTTTATTTATTATATATATACTAGTTTTAATGCCCGTGTACGCGCGTGACTTAGATATTATGTTTTTTTAGAATATATAATTTTTATTTTTTCTGTTTTATAAGTTATATATGTATAGAGTATTATCGAAATCATATGAAGATAATAGATTTATTAAAAATTTTATATATTACGTAGTAGGATAATTAGTATTATTTCTTTCTTTATATTTACTTGTTTTCGGACTCGATATTATGAGCCAACTAATCCCAGCGAAACTAGTGAATCTCCGAGGCCACAATGAACTATATACTTTTTCAGAAATTCAATTGTTAGAATTTTAGAACGTATTAAGACAAAAGAAAAGAAAATGTAATTTCTTCCAAACTCATCAATGAATAGTTTGAAAACTTTTTTTCTTTATATACGATAATTTATAAGCCTCGATGTTTTTCTATTTGGTTGTACAACATAATTTTATGCCGACAATGAAAAATCCACTAAAAAGTTTTTGCGTTTGTTGTATTTTAAAATATAAAGTCTAAGGGTATAAAGTTTAAGGGGTTATTTGTTTATTTTTTAATGTTATAATAAAGTTTGTAACTTTATAAATTTACATTAAATTACAAACAACTAAAGTTTTATTAATTACCTCCGCCTTTTTTAAGTTTTTGTTTTCACAAATTTGACACACATATTTTTATGTGTTTTTTTTTCTCTATCAAAATTTCTTCCACCAATTTTTTAATTTTGACCAAATTGATTCTATATTTGACTTTTTTTTGACCAATCAGATCGCCAACGATTTTGCCTAAGTGGCATATCAAAATTTCTGATTGGTCCTCCAATTTTTTAATTCATAAAATTCAATTTGTTAGAAAACTCCGAAATGATTTAATTTTTTTATTATATAAATGATAATGATTAAAGATTCAGTCTTTTCATTGAATGTCCAAAAGCTCTTTAGGCGATGTACAAACTCCTCTCTCAGGTTCAATTAAATTTGTTGTACATGAGTGTTACACCTTATAGAGGGTGTTATCAGGGAGGTCGAGGTTATCGGGTCTTTTCGGGTCGGGTTGAGCGGGTTATAAATTTTAAAAACACACCCGAACCCTAAACCGATAAGGAATAGGGTTATCGGGTTTTCGGGTGGTATTCGCGTAGGGTTATATCGGGCCGGGTTGATTCGGGTCTATCGGGTGATCGGATTTTCAAAACTGATTAAATAAGAGAAGGGAACAAGCAAAGATTCCCGCGGCGTTGATGCGGGGTTATTTTTTCGCGCGATTATTATGCGGGCATTTTTTTTTGTTCGGGTTAATTTCTTCGGTCTCATGTTTAATAGTTTGTTTTTTTCTCATATTAATGACAAAATAAAAATTCAATAAAGGGGATTATATTTTATATTATTTTGCTCAGGCCGATAGAAAGTCGTAAACGTAATTTTTTTTTTCCTTCTTATTTTTAACGAAAGAAAGGGGGAGTATAAAGTTTTTTTTTTTTTTCGGCCGATGAACAGTAACCACCGGTATTTTAAAAAATGGGCCGATGAACAGTAACCGTACTGTTCATCGATGAACAGTAGCCGTTACTGTTTTGGCATGTTTTGGCAGTATATGTAATGCTAAATGTGTATATATATTAAAAAAATGTCGATGAACAGTAACCGTCACTGTTCATCGATGAACAGTAGCCCGTTACTGTTTTGGCAGTATATGTAATGCTAAATGTGTATATATATAATAACTTGCTAGTGACAAAAAACTAGACTTCGTTAAAGCAACACGCATGTACTAAATACATAATTCACTTCACTGTCCCATTATTTGTTAATAGAAATAGAGGTGGGCAAAAAAATCGAAACCGAAAAAAAAACCAAAACCGAAACCGGTCAACGCCGGTTATTGACCATAACCGGTTCCGGTTAGGGAATAACCGGCGGTTAGTAACCGGTTATGGATTCTAGCCGTTTGCCGGTTGGAAAACCGGTTAGTAACCGGCCCGGTTGGGTAACCGGTTGGGTAGTAACCGGTTACTAACCAGCAGGAACTGTGTACTACCAGTAGGAACTTTGTACTGCCAGTAGGAACGAGTAAAACACAAAATTAAGAATGTAAAACAAAAATTAAGTAAATTAAGAATGTAAAACAACTTAAGTAAATTAAGAATGTAAAACACAACTTAAGTAAATTAAGAATGTAAAACAAAAATTAAGTAAAAAACTTACTTCAATTGTAGTTATGAATCCACGGTTTGTAGTTCTATGAAATTACACGGTTCTTGTATCTGACTTTGGGGTTTGAGTGGGGTGTTTTGTGTTTTAGGACATGACGGCCCCCAAAATATGGTATTAACATAACTTAGTCGGTATGTCGGGCCAGGTCGGGATTAATTCGGTTTTGCTCAGCCCTAACTCACTCAGTAACATTTTTGTGGCATGAAAAAATAACCGGTTAGTAACCGGGTTTTCTAACCGTAACCGGTTACTAACTGGTCCCAACCGGTTAGTATCGGTTGGGGTTTTTCGGGGTCAAAAGTCCAACCGGTTACTAACCGGTTTTTGGTACTAACCGGGTTGACCGGGTTTGACCAAAAACCGGTTACTAACCGGTTACGGCAAAAAACCCGATTTGTACACGGCTAAATAGAAACACTTTGACGACACATTTTGACAGTATATCATGCAGAATTGAATTAAACTGTATATGAACTTCTTGGTATTGGGTTTTTAAAAAATAAAAAATAATTTTCGGGGTCTTATCGGGTTGACCCGATAATATTAAATATTTAACCCAAACCCGACCCGATAACACTATCGGGTTCGGGTAAAAACAACCCGACAATATTTTTTAACCTGATTTAACCCGACCCGATAAGCCTTATCGGGTTCGGGTCGGGTCGGGTCAACCCGACCCTACTGACACCCCTAACTGTTACACGAATGTGAATCATCATCCTACAAAACTTCTTCCACACTTCTCAATCTTTCAAGTGCTCTGTATCCGGTTGACCCTTCACCAATTGTAACCCAAACGCATTTGAAAAAAACTAAGCACGTTTGTCTTCGTCATCTATATATCTGCAATTCTCTTTCATTTTTTTCCATATCTTTTTGGAATGTTTTGCTTCCAGTGCATAATTTTTCGTTTTTGTTTTTATCTTGCAGGCTCATTCACAAAAGATGACATGGTGTTAATTGAAGAAGATTAAAACAAGGTGTTACATCTCAGTAGATGACAGACTAACAATTTCAAGGTAAAAAAATTTAGCTTTTCGTAACCAATACCTATGTGTTTATTCGAAATTTATATGACCCATTTAATTGATTAGCTTTTGGGTTTGATTTTTGGGGGTCTATAAGCTCAAATGTCATTGTGCGGGAACTCAATGACTTTCGTTCATAGGTCCGAGTTTAAACCTGTAAGTAATTTGTGTTTAGTTTCTTTAGAATATTATAGGTAATCAATGCTTTGGGTTTTATGTGGTTTGATCGATTATGGCGCATTTGATTCCGTTCATGAGTTTGTTGGAATATATGCACATATTTTTTTTATCTTAAGAATGTAAAGACTAAATGTTTTGTAACAGCAATGAGACGTTGATGGTTTTATACTTTCATAACAATTATATTAAACCATAACATCAAAGCATAGAATAGCGGAAGCAAATAAAGGATCAAATAACATGTTTGAATAATTAACCGAATTAGGGTTACATACCTTTTGAGTCTAGCCCGAACAAGAATCAAATTGCTTAGGGATTATCTTCAAGAACCCTAATTAGGGTTTATACGAAAACAATCCAAGAACAATCTAAAGGAAGATTGTATCACGATCTTGTACACACGCTATGTATCGAGTTAACCAATCACTAGCTTGATAACACGTAGCGTTTAAACGAACGATTCGATCCGGTCAACCCAAGGTTATGGGGTCGAATGTAGGACAAAGGAGTGATAGAGTTTAGGGATTATTGTGTGTCTTTCACCTCTCCATATGGGTGTTTATATAGGCACCCTAACCCTAATACTTGGTGAAACAAGTAACATCAATTCATTAATTATGCAACATCAATTATGTAACATCAATTCATTAATTATGTAACATTAATTATGTAACATTATGTAACATCAATTATGTAATTATGTACTTGTCCTTGTTCAGATCTTATATCAAATGTGTGCAGAATGCAAATTGTTGGGATGTCTCATTAGTGTTGCATCATTGGATATGAAATTTGAATAAATGGCTAGGAAGTTGGGAATTCTATTGACTAAATACTTGAATTTCATGGCTCCTAAATTATTTGTGTTGTTATCATGGATTGTAACTGTATACACATTGTGGCAAATGATACAGATGCACGAAATGGTTCATGGGAATTGATTTGACAAATACCATGAGCCTGGCCATCACACTTTTGGTGAAAAACTTGGTCTCTACATTGTGGTTCCATAACAGCTGAAGGAAACTAAGAAAGTTGTTGAGAAATATTGGGATTGGGAACTCACCAACGAGACACAGCCTATATGGGTGAGTTAATCTTTTTAATATGATGTTATCTTATAAATATTGTGCGCGTTGTTTTCTGAAGATGTGTACCGAAACACTTCTTATTTTGCAGCTTCGGAACCCTAAGGAAGTTACAACACAAGATTATAATTAATTCTACAGGAAGGCATTCAATGAGTACTTGGATCCTTTAGCGTCTTCACACTTTACAACAGAGGTGAAACGTTAAATATATGTTTCCATCACTTTGGTTGATACAAATTTTACGAGTCTTGGGTCTGATTTTAAAGATTATTCCTTTGGCGTAAAGTAGTTGCATTTTGAAACTAATTACTGACACGAATCATGAATGGAGATATTGATGACACAAAAGCCAAGACGTATTTTTGAATTCCTCATACAAACAGCCTCTTATTATAGATATAACTACCCATACTTTATTGACGCTAAAATACTCTTTATAGGAACATGGATGACGGGAGTAGACAATGGCCATAGAGAATTTAGTGTGAACGCTACAAACAACTTCGATTCAGTCAATAATTATGGAGTGTTTGAGTCTGTGAATTTGTATAGAATAGATTCAAGCACCAAAAACACCGTTTGGTGGTGTACAAGTATGTGAACGAAAAAATATAGGTACCTTTCTTGGCACTACATTATCACTGCACATGATTCAGATCAACTGATCTTGCTGAAACTTTACAATGTACTTATTGGGTTCCCTTAAAAATAATTGACATGATGTAGATGCCTAATTTACTGTGACTTTGACGGTCTCAAATTAAGCTTAAACTTAGTTATCTTAGTGATTAGACTTAAGTAGCAATTGTTTTAATTTTTTTTTCTTTCGGCTTGCTAATGCATTGGGAAACATCGATGCACCTATAGAGTAGTCAGTATTAGATGCAGAAAAGGAGATAGGTGACCTTCTACCTGAAAGAACAATGAGTTAGTAACTTACTTAAATCGTGTATGGTTGGAGGATATGTTGCTGCTATGACTTATCTTAAACTCATCCCGACATCAGCACTTTGGGGTAACTAACTAACTAGCTAAAAATTTAATCATCTTTGTGTTACAAATATTGAGTATTAACGTATGTAGAAATGAATGGGTATTTGGAACAAGCATATGTAGAAATACAGCGAGTTAGGATCGGGTAAGTGCCTCAGTAACATGTGCTTAGATTAGTCAATAGGGAGTGTTTGGATCAGGTTATAAATGTACAACAGGCTTATATAACTAAGGTTTAGGAGAACTATTTTTGTGCTTCGCCAATTTGCTTTAATATCCTAGATGATAAGCAGGAAAATATGTAATCCCAAACATCCTGTTAATTTCACATTTAAAAATTAGTAAATTGTACTTGAGTATGACTTTTTGCTTGCGTATGAGATCAGCTAAAACTATTTTTTATATAAACCACCTCTGACAGCACCTTGATTTTTGTTTAATGGATGTATATGAATTACTTTAACCATGAAACATCCCATTCTCTTATCAATGGTTAAGCGAGTCCACAATATGTTCTATAGAAAGTGCACAATAATAGAATGATTCTAGCTGGTCTCATTAAACATTAAACATTAAAAGTTGTTTATTACTTTTATGACAGTCACTTCTTATTTGTTATGCTTTTATAAGGTCGTTATGTTATGATCTAGTTTGAGTATCTGATTAGGGAAGTGAGATATGTTGATATAGAATGTGGCTCATTTGTCTACATGAATTAGTCTATATTATGTCAATGTACAGTTTATGTTGTTTTTTATATGCATATAGCTCCAATCCAATACATGAGAAATATTTCAAGAATATCTACTATATAAAATTTGACACTCTTAGCCACCAACTCCATCCATCTTTCTTTATATTTACTATCTAAAATATATGTATCATCTATTCTGTCTAAATTGGCAATATCCTAAAAATTGGGCCACTTTTAAATGTCATACACTTAGCTGCATAACTTATAATGGGATTCTTGCTTATATTTGTTTTCTAAATGCAGTATGGCTCATTAGTTGGGGATAAAAGCACTTTAGGCTTTCTACGTATATCATAGATTCATACTCCTGCAACGAAGTGCGAACCCAAACACCCTTCCTGGAACATGTGAATTTATGTTCGGATATTGTTATGCAAGTGGCTAATGAAAGATGGGCAGTAGCAATTTATTTGGATATGATGAGGTGTCATTTTATACAGTTTTTCAGGGCCATTTAACCCCTAAAGCATGCAAATATGCCTAGATTATGTGCTTAATCATTTGTTTTCATGTTTTTTGCACTTGGATGGCTTTTGGAGGAAATACACGTGACTTGGGCTTATTTGGAGAAGAAACGGATAAGACTACGACTCTACACCAAATCCTTTGAAGAACTGTGCATACAGTGCGTGGAGACGGCATCGCGAATCCCAAGCGACGGCGTCAGGACTTTAAAGATGACGGCGTCAGAGATTTGGCGACGACGTCAGAACGTAGCCGACTTAAAAAGGCTCTAGAAGAATCGACGTGGTGACGGCGTCAGGATTACAACACGACGCCGTCACATCGCTTTTCCTATATATATAAAACCAATTTTAGGGTTTTTAGTGTGTGTAACTTTTAGGATAGCTTCTGGGAGACGAACCCTAACTTCTATATTCGAGTTTGGCAGCTTTTTAGGCCGTCTTTAGGGCCTCAAAACCCTATTGTAACATTCTTTAATCCATGTTTTAATCAAGTAAAGTTCATCTATCCTTTTAATCTTTCAATATGATTAAGTATTGTTTGATTGAATGTTGTTCTTTACCTTCTTATAACATGTTAGGCTAGATCCATTAGTATTTACTTATGATTGCATGAAACTTAGATTGTAGATCCTTTTAATGTTGCTTCTTGTGATGGATGTGCGCGTTAGGCTTTAGAAAACTAGCCATAAGATATTAAATTGGCATAGACGTCTAGGGAAACGCAAGTGTGTAAAAAGGATATCATCGGTAACAGTCTTCATACTACCTTACCCCTAATATGGTTGATCCCTCTTAAGATATTTCAATTTCATTTAATATACTCTTAGGGGCCTTGTAATAGTCTTCATACTACCTTACTTGTGCGTTGCCTTAACGGAATATTACGTAGACGGCGGGTTCGTGTGATTCGTTCATGACTTAGGAAATACTTACACAGACCATCACAAGTGTGACAAAGCAACAGGATTAGGAGAAGCAATCCGACGAGTAGTGCATGATTATAGAATCCGTTCGTTTACACTATATAAGAGTTGCACCAAGTAGTTTAGATGTATAATTTAGTTTTGATTAGATAAACACCAAAACTCTCCAACCAGGTTTTTACATGCCTTTCTATAATGAAATAAAACTACAAAAAGAATCTTCGCTCAATCCCCTAGACCTTAGGTTAGATCGGGATTGAACCTTTCCCAACCTATTCCCTTGATAACGATAACAAAACGCCCTGGGTTTGCTTACTACAGATACACGTTAGGGTACTTGCCTAGGGGATTGTTAAAAAAACATCTGGTGAAGTCTTTACGAGACAGCGCATCAGGTATATGACGACTTAACTCACGGACAAGTGAGAAGAAATCTATTATGAATCCCGCTTTTGAAGTCCATAAGTTAGGAAGAATGTGAGGTGATTTAAGTTGAGTTCTATTTTATTTGGAGTGTTCATTACACAGTTTCTTTATCTCGGATCATTTATATTAATATGCATTTGCGTTGCTGAAGGGAGATGAGTGCTTGGGGACAATGTGCGATTGGAGATATGCATGAATGCCCCTTTCTACCCATCCATCCAGAAAGAGGAAAAGTAAATTGCCAAGATAATGTAATGCAAGAAGCACTCTCTATGTATCAAGAGGCTGTAGTAGGACGTGAGGTTGATGGTTTGTTTCCTTTAGATGACATCTTTCGCATCTTAAATGCAAGCTCATAAAAGAAATTGTACAAGTGAGTTGATCAAGTCCATCTCGAGCTTGACACTACACTTAACGGTTATGTTAGATTCGAGGTTAACTCAACTTAAAATTTAAATTATTTTATACCTACATACCTAAACATTATGTGTCACGTTTTAATTACATGCACCACCATACTTACACCTCCCCAACTCACAAAAACCATACACAATCAACAATTAGACCATAAAGCTATCAACACAAGGCAGTTTAATCTTGAGAAGCATGTCATGGTGGTGGAAGGGGAAAAGAAAAAGGAAGTTAAGTTTGCTAGCAAGATTCATATGAAATACATTAACCCTATTAACAGGCTTTGAGATGATCGCAACATATTTTTTAACCCGTTTGACATGGTGTAAAGATGAACCAAAACACCTAAGCCTATTGCCGTAGTGTTCCTTAATTCCAAGGATTAGATGATGGTGCACAATGAACAATTAGATACAACCCGTGTGCATCGCACGGGTCTGAATGTCTCGTTCTTATATATTTTGAACTTTATAAGAATGGATGGATGACTTTTCACAATTAATCCTTGCATGGCCGGCTATAAGCAAGTGCAACCGGTGCGGCTGCGCAGGGCCACCGGTTTAGTAGGGCCACATTCTTTTTTATGTATGTCGGGTATATATTATGCATATCAGTGAATGAAATATTAAGGCCCATATCTATGTTTGTTATCATATATAGATTTGCTTGTTTCTATGAGGCCTATTACTTTAATCAGATTTATGATATTTGAAAGTTAAATCTGGTAAACAAATAAATAACGATAATGGGCGAAAGGTTCGGTTGTGTTATTGAGGATTGAATCGATTATTTTATTCAGGACATAAAAAATGTATTCTTGTTACTTTGTGTAATTTCTCTATATTTAGGCCTAGAAAATTCAGTATCTTGAATTTTAATTGAGTTTTCACTTTTTGGGATTCAAGTTTTAGTTAGTTAATTTCGATTTGGTATCTTGATTCATGTCAAACGAAATCGTTTTTGCATTTTTATTTTAACGCTTGTAGATATTTGCATTAGTTCGCGTATTAGTAGTGCATACTTGTATAGAGTTTTCGTGGCTAATAAGGGCCTACTTTCAACACTGGCATAGGGCCACCAGAATTCACGAGACGACCCTGAATCCTTGCTGACTTTTGTTTTGTCTTCATATTATTGTCAACTAAACAAAAGTTAAATGTGTCTTGAAAATATAAGTAACCCTCATTTTGATGAACATGGTCAAAGCTACCAATGCCAAGAGTCAATTTACATGCTTTCCCCTATAATTCCCATACACTAAAAAAATGATTTCACTGTTATAAATTATAAAGAACAAGAGAAGAAGAGATTGGAGGAAGGAGGAATCTTATTCAGTTATATCAATCCAAGAGGTTACAAGTATCAAGTATTTATAGGAAAGATAAATACATGTAAACCTTAACGGGCCAGTTGAGATAATGGTGAATATACATAAGCCCATTATAATATTTTACAACACTTCTCCTTGGATATTCATCGTTTATCATACGGTATAGACTACCTCATTAAAAACCTTATCAAGAAAAAACCCAATGGGATAAAAACTTGATGAAGGAAAAGAGTGCAGTGTGCATAACGCTCCTCCTCAATTTAATGTATATATTTCAAGCATCGCATGCCAATCTTCTAAACGAGTTGCTCTAATACTTTTGTTGGCAACAACTTTGTAATGAAGTTCACCAAATTGTTGATGTTAAAAATAAGTCTTACAAAAATGACAAAATATATGTGTAGCTTCCATCCCAATATCAAATGCATTGGTTGAAAGTATACAATGCGTGTACAAATATTAAAAGAGAAAAATACACTCTTATGACGCATATTAATTGCAAAATTAACATCAAAACCTCAATTGCACTTATGTATGGTACTTGAGGACCAATCATTCCTTAGAGACATGTGCAAAAGCAATTTATATAATATATGCGTCCAAAATGATTTTGATCCATATAAGGATTCATTCAATTTGATCAAATAAAGTTATTGAGAACTTTATTAATTGTTTCTAGAAGTTGAAGTTGTGAGTCATGCTTGAGGCATTACATAAACTTCGTAGAATATGAGAGCTCTAATAAACCTCATTTTAGGGAAAAATAAATACTTGTATATAGCTTATCTCATAAAATATCAATAAGATAATTACATCCACCTCGAGACAATATGTCTCTTAACAATCAACTTATTGTTTTTGTGAATTTATTTATTTCACAATTCAAGTATTAAAGCATATAACTTTAGAGCTCTTATTTCGGTTTCGCACAAAACCGATGTATATCCAATAGATTTTACACATTGACGTGTATGAAATTCACGTTCCAATACTTTCAGTATTTGTAAGATACTATGTCTTTTTATGTTGGCCAATCATTTTGTTGAGCGCACATTTGGATATTAATTGATATATGATCCTCATCATGCATAATAGCAAGCAATATATTGTACGTAGACAAATTTATCGACGTCGTTTTGTTTCGATTCCATATGATTCTAGACATACTAGACTTTATTGAGATCTCATTAATTACCTGAGGTTCTTTGGAACCTTCATGTCTAGTGTCTCTTTATGAGACTATCATGGGGTCTTTTATACCTCAAACAACCATCTTGTTTTCATGCTCTATATTTTTCATCGAGGATTTTATTTGGAATCTATTTGTCTACCATGCTTGAGGCATGTTATAATAAAATAGTGTCCCTGAGGGACAACTTATAATCAGAGCATGAGTAGCTGAAATTTTATTTTTGGCCAATGTTTTATGTATGGTTATTAGATTATCCATTGAATAATAAATTTATAAAATTTCTTTCGAGGATCAATAGAATATGATAATTCATTCTGAATTTGCAGCTACTTCTCTCCTTCTGAAGGAATTATCCTTTTTCTATATCCCGTATATGTGCATTTAGGTGGAGTAATTTACACAAAAAAACTAAAAATGGGATATGGTTGGTTTACAACCAAAACAAATTATAAAAGGAAAGATTTATAATAACATATTGGCATGATGCTAATTTTGTTGTTGTGTATATTATAGTATGGCCCCATACAACAACAAAAAGTTTTTCTCTCATTTACATTTAATGATTGTAATTCATCGCATATTCACAATGAATTACTTACTCTGGAATGTTATGCTCACATTTTAATCAGTTGAGCTATTAATCATGCAAACTTGAAGTTGCAATTTTGATTACCATTTAGACGATGCATCGATTTTAAACTCTAAATGGTGTATACAGTGGATGTGTATGCCTACATATATCCACTTGTTTTCTTTCCAGAAAATTAAGGGATTGAGTCCCAATTCTAGTTGATAGATTAATAATCAACTTTTTTTAAGAGATAACAACATTAGATTGAATAATCTTGTTCTTCTATAGTTTTCACATCATTAATGACTCGAGATGGTAGAACCGGTTATGCAAAAAATATTGTAATTATTGCTCATAAACTTATGTTATGAAAATGATTAGCTTTTACTAATCTTTATACAATGCATGTAGAGGAGGATACAAAAGAATATAATGCATCCTTGTTGGGATTAAAAGCCTTCTTAATGCTTCTAGTATTACTACTGCTCATATCAGAGTTAATGTTGCTCAGTTGTGTTAGTACTGCTGAAAAACTTCAGAGAAAAATGCTAAGTGTTTACTACTGCTAGTACACAGTTAGTAATGCTAGTGTAAAGTTACTACTGCTAGTGCATATTAGTACTGCTCAAAGACTTAGAAGAAAAACTGCTAAGTAGTTACTACTGCTAGTACAAAAGTTACTACTGTTAGTACAAAGTTAATGCTGCTGAAGGAGTTAATGTTGCTAGTGAAGAAGTTAGTACTGCTGAGTTAGTTAGTACTGTTTATGTGATTTATATGAGTTATTTATGTAAAAGATATGTATAACTTATTTGTTTAAAAGATTTGATATTCTTAGGAAAGTATTATAAGCCGTTTAGGACTCTTTGGTGTATAAAAGGGGGTCCTTGGGCATAGAGATTGATGTACCATACCAATACGAGTCATTCATAGAATTATCATAGCTTCAAGGTCTTTGTAACCCTAATACTTTAAGAGTATTCGTATTATTAATACTATTGGAGCTTTTGTTTGTTGAATTATATGTTCATATAATTACTGTTTCATTGATAGTTCTTCTTAATATTAAAGATTAGATTCCGCATAATCTTTAATACATTTAAACAAAGTTTCTACTATAGTTGTGTTAGATTTATCTAATATAACTAATCCTTATACAAGCTTAAGGAATTCAATCTATTGAAGTGGGATCAACAACTTTAGTGGAAGTGATTCTAGTTAAAGGGCATGAGTTACCAACTAAAGTGAACAGTTTTCCTGTAGGTTTCCACTTATATCCTATTTCAGTGAACACTACCCGTAGATTTCTAAATATTATATTGTTGGCATTGCTTAGCAGACTTAGATTTAGAGCGCACATTCACATCATTCACAAAATCAAGGAAACACACATCATGATTTGCATCAAACATACATTGTTTACATTTAACACAAATTAACTCAGAATTCGCATTTAACATAGTATGCTTAACATTTGCATCACAAATAGGGTCTTTAACACGATTCTTTTTATTAGAACTTAAATTAACTCTCCTACGTTGGACTTCTACTTTATTCTTCATGTTGCTACTTGGTGTTTGCGAGATCCTATCATTCTTTTTATTGCCTGTAGGCTGTGATCTGCTAGCACTAGTAGAACTCTTCAATCCTGTAGAAGGCAACACAGGTGTGTTAGAATCTGTTTTTGGATGACTCTACCTGTTTATGAATGTTGCTTGAGGATGTGAGAGGTTCAGAAAACCTAACTTTCTTGACTTTGTTCATTGGTGTGACAGCAACCAATTTCTCACTAGGTTTATTCGCATTAGGGCATGTGTCTCGAACATAAACAAGTAACTCCTGAATTCATTTGGCATGCTTACAGGCAAAGTCTAACGCATTATCTAAAGGTTGTTTTGCTTTAGCTTGTTCGACTATTCCCTGAAGAATATCTGCTTGTTCCTGAGTGTACTTAAGATAGTCTATGTGAGCGTCCCTATTTTTCAATAACCTAGGAGCTAAAGGATCTAAATCAAGTTTGAACATCCCTAGAGCAATAGTGGTGGTATTAGTTATTGTGGTGGCATTATCAAGCACATTTTTACCTTTTAAGCAAAGCAATACAGTTACACAATCAACACTATCAATGGAAGGAATTTATGAAGTAAACACCCTAGCCCATACACAATCATTCCCCCCAAAATTCACCCATAGATTGGGAGGCCACCAAAGTCAAGAAAATAGAGTGCATGTGAGATATCTAGCCAGAAGATGTCTGCAAATGGTAAACTGTCAAGGGTTGGTAAATCAGTTACATGTGGTACATGTGAGATGAAAGGTCATAATAAAACCTCATGCAAGGGTATTGTTGGGGGATCACAAGCTTCAAAGGTTAGGGATCACATGCTTCAAAGGTTGGGGGATCATAGGCTTCAAGTGTTGGGGGATCAAAGGCATCAAGTGTTAGGGGATCAAAGGCATCTAGTGTGGGTGTATCAAAAAGAACTAGAGGAAGTCAAACTGAAACATCCAGTGCAACAAAAAGATCCAAGTTATTTTAAGTTGTTATGAATTTATGTTATCTACTAGGTGAAAGATTCTGTTAAGTAATTTTAGGTTGTGGCTTGTGTAAACTATGCTTATGCATATGAACAACTTCTGTCTTTTTGTTAATCTATGATAATTTATGTTAATTTCTGTCATATGTAATGAGTTATACATAAGTTCTGCATTTCAACTATGTTTCAACAAGTTATGCATAAGTTCTGCATTTGAACCCATTTCAACTACATTTCAACAAGTTATGCATAAGTTTTGCATTTCAACCCATTTCACAGCATTTCAACCCACAACACATTCCAACCCATTTCAACTACATACACAACATTAACCACAATAAACAATATCAAACAAAAGGCATTACATTAAACATTTAAAACACATTACATTGATCATGAAAGTACTACATTGAACATAAAAACACTACACTAAAATTAAACTATTACATTCAGCATAAAACTACTTCATCATAATGTACACCACAAAGAAAAACCAACTAAAGCCTAAAGGAAACTTCATTTTTCTAGCTTTGATAGCATTTGCATCTGCAATTTCTCGAAGCTCATTCATGTTCCTTAACATGATTACCACAACCCTTGGACACATTAGAGGATCAAACCATCTATTAAACCCATAATTGTCACCCTACAAAAATGCAAAAAGACTTACATTTATAATTCGAAATAGAGAAAAATTACATTTACATGATTTAACACTCACAACTTTTGGACAACAATGAAAACGTCTTTCAGGGTTGATTTGTGTCCACGATGTGCGATACACAGTTGGTAATCCACAATGACACAATTTTGGAATGAACATTTTTAAGGTTTTCAATTTGGGGGAAATATTAGGTTTTTGTGTGTGAGGATAAAAAGAGAGAGAGGGGGTATTTAATTGAGTGGGTGGGGTGAAATGGTGTTGTTAAAGGTAATAAAGATGGTAGTTGGAAGATGTAAAAGACCAAAACAACCCCCACGCGATTGACATTAATTACCCTTAGACTGGCAAATTATTTGCACCGTTAGTCCAAGGGATGTATCGTGTCCCAAAACATTGACGGAGGGATGTGTTTTGAACAATTATTTAACGAGGGACGTGAGACAGTTTTTTGACAAACCACATGGATGATTTTTGCACTTCTCTCTTTTCTATTTGTTTAATATTGATGCAAATATATATAAATTCATTAGTTTTAAATGTATTTTTCATTTATAGAATTTTCATCAAAGCATAATATATGACAAAAAAAAATATTATTTAATGTCAAAGTTTAACCATTGACATTTATTTTAGGGCTGAAAGAGTATCATGAATAGTGGCCTCACACTTTTATAATCCTTAGAAGTTAGGTAGGTTATCTATCTCTTATAACATTATTATTTTTTCTATTTTAATAATATAATAAAACACTTATTCAATATTTAATAATATATTTTCTCTCTCTTCATTTACTTTAATCAAATCCAATTCTAAAATATAATACAAAAAAAATCCAAATCCAATCATAAACTCATCTAGAAACCAAACAAACCCTCAAATTAAAATTCAAATCCAAATTCTAAACTCATCTACAGACTAAACAAGCCCTAAATATTTATATGATCTCACTAATGTTTGTTTTTTACGTTATCATATATTCTTGATCCCATTTTGGCATTGACCATATGTTTATGATGTGGTCCCTGTTTGATCTTTCATATTGATAAATTTGGAATGTTGTTAAGAGAGATGGTAAACTGGTTCTAACCATTGTGTATCCGAGTTGTTTTGCTGGTCACGAAAGGGAAAAGAAGGAATAGGATAATATATATTTTCTTTTTCACTTTTAGTCCTTGTTAGTTAGGTTCTCGCATCGTTACTTCTTATTAGGTTTGTATTGTTATGATGTGTTTGTTTTTGCAAAATACGTCTGAATCACATCTGAGTCTGACTGGTCAGACCTTTTTGTTGTTTTTTTGCGAGTCAGACATGGTAAGATGCATATTGTCTGAGCGAGTCAGAGTTGATGTGCATCTCTGACTTCCTCTTAACATGTTATATTTTCTTGTGTTTTTTTTGTGTCGAAGTGAATATTCTTGTGTTTTTTATAGTTTCTTGTGGTTGAAAAGGATTAGTAAAAGGGTAAATTTGTTTCGTTTGCATGGTTTGAGGATTGTGTTTGTGATTATACTGTAACATCCCCATTTTTACATATAGCAGCGGAAGCTAATCTGGGGTATTACTTCATGGATACAACAATCATAATCATATAAAATGACTCAAAAGAGACGTTTGTTCAAAAGATACGTTGTCATTCATTTAAAATCAGAGTGTTACAAAGGCAAGTCCCAAAATCTAGTTACATACAATGTGAATGATAACAAGTTTTAGCCATCTTCAAATCCTTGCCACTCCGTGCCATAAGTTGCTCAATTACCTGAGATAAACAAGCTAAAAAGTCAACACAATGGTTGAGTGAAATTCATAGGTTTGAAATGTAATAGTTGAATACAAGTCATCATAAGTAATTGTTATAAAAGCAGTGTCATAGTAATGCGTTATAGTGTGATATTGGGTTACATTGTTATATACCCGTTATTTGTAATAATTGTAACGAATACAATTATCATGGGAAAATGGTATTGCATGTATAATGTTATGGTATAATTGCGTTATTGTCTCGTCTAAGCTCATGGCACACAAACTGACTGGTGTATATATATATACCCAAATTGATGTGATATATATATATATATATATAATGGCCCTCGGTGTAGGTAATTGTCATATACCTATGAAATTCAAATATAGTGTGTTTGGTTACCTATCCG
>BQNB010075038.1:7500-31598 GCA_026074375.1 Tanacetum coccineum | reverse complement strand
AGTGTTAGCATCTTAACTGATATTTAGCGGTGATTTCGTTTTAAGCTTGGTTTGGAGCGAGTGAAAAGTCGAGGACGATAAATTTATCCTTTTTGGAGCATTCTCGGATTGAAATGCATCTTGTTCTATGATCCCTAAGGTTATGGAAATAACAAAAGTCAGAATATTCTAGGTAGTTGCTAAAAAAAATCATCATAAAAATGGAAAAAGTTTTGAAAAATGGGAAAATTGGGTGTTTTAAAACTTGTGATTTCTAAACTCTCCCCACAAAAGTCTTTGCTACTTTTCAAAGATTTAGTTTGGGGAAGTTTTGAGGTATTTGGTTTTAGAGCATATAACATTGCGTGAGGACACGACAATCACTTAGTTTGGGGAATTTTGATATGTGAGAAATCACATATCCTTTTTATACCAAAAATGGCCTTAAAATGAACAAATTGTGCAAATTATGTTTGTATATTGCTTGGTTTGTCATTTGTGATGTGTAGGTACGGATATTGCAAATATCACAAGAAAAACGGTCAAAACCGGACAAACACGAACAAGGAAACGGATAGAGTACAAAAAAGCCTGGAGTTTCTAGCAAAGGTCAACAAAGTCAACCTTGGTCAACCCTTGGTCAACCCACAAAAGACAAAAACTTCAAAATACCAAAAATGTCCTTAATGTCAACACAATTTCACCAAAAGTCCCAAAAACCCTAACACCGTTAGCCCATAACTAACTGTCGTTATCCCTTAATTATAAACCCTTTTTACCAAAACCTGTTTACCCGAGCCCAAATCATAACCCTTAGCCCAAATTCCTTTATATTAAATCGAAGCCCAAGTCAAAGCCATCTTTACCCCAGGGTCAAACAAAGTTATAAAAAGGAAAGAAAAAGGCGCGGGAAAAGCTATTTTTACTATTCATCATCGTGCCCAAGATTAACCCTGCATAAAAAACAAATGGTAAATCCCAATTAACTACGTGGCTAAAAGATTCGAGTACTAAGCACTCAGTTGGCAGAGCAAAACGTCATCAAGTGCTCTCATTGGCTAGAATTAACAGGGGGAATGACACGTTGGATGATAACAAACACACCTCTGATGGAATTTTGTACTAAATCCTTTGTAAAAGAAGCACAAGAAGGGAAACAAACCACGGATTGCCACGCTGGCAATCCGTGTGACATACTCATCCAAGGGCTCAAATAAAAGATGCTATTTCAGTTGTAAATGAATGATCAAGATGAAGAGAGCGCTTAACAAACTTGGGGTCCTAGAAGCTTCATTAAGCCACTATAAATACGAGACCATCCTCACTTACAAGATATCTAGCTTAATTTAGGAGTAGTTTAGTGATAGCTTATTGTAATTTTCTAGTTTATTGTAGTTTAATCCTTTGTAATTTTCATTTAAAAAGCTTTGTAATTTGTTTTTCGTCAATAAAAATTTGTATTTCACCTTTTAAACTTGAGCTAAAATATGCTTTTACTTAAATTGCAATAATAAGCAATGTGGTTTAATAAGCTTAATAAGTTGTCATATCTATTCATAAGCTAGCTAAGTACTCATTCAAGCTCAAAAAGCTTAACTGAGCTTTATTATACTCATTTCCTCCCCTAAATTTTACCTAAGCTTTGGATAAGGATGATAAGCCAATTCAGGAAGGGCTTATTGGACCCCACAAGCTTGTTCTAAACAAGCTGGAACTTGTTAATTTAAGCTCATTTGAGCATACACCTCTGTTTAGCTGAGGTGGAGGTATCATCTACTTTTCCTTTGTTATTTTCTATTATATTTTTTATATAAACTTAGTTTAAATCTGCATTTTTGCTTAAACTGTTAGTTAGTAGCTTATTGTTGTTAAATTTAGCTTAAACTTGCTTATTATCTTTGCTTAGTGCTTATTTAGTTTAAATGTTAGCTTAAATCTAAATCTGCATATGTTAGTTTTAAAACAGTACAAAAATACAAAAAATAGTAGCATAGTGTAATAGCTTATTGATTCTGCTTAATTAATTGTTGAAATCTACTCATTAAGTCTGATTTTAGCAGTCTAATATCTGGTATTAAAGTTTTGTGCTTAAATTCTCAAAATTATAAGCTAAAAATGAGATTTAACAACTTAAAGGGGTGTTTGGGTCAAGCAGTATTAACTTAAGTTAGTACTGCTAGACACTTTTTGGTCCTTTAATTTGATTTAAAACATCATTTTGAGGTTTATAAAGAAAGGATTTAAGATATTTGTAGGTTAAGTTCAAGTTTTGATCAAGTTAGTTAGTAAATCTGATTAGATATGTTAGGGTTAAGTTCAGTTTCATTATCATTTTTAGCACAATTCTGTTCTAGTGGTTTTGATTGCTCATTTTGCTTTTATTTTGATGTTAAAAGGGGTTAGAAACAAAGCTCTAAAGCCTACATTGTTGTTTTGAGTATTTGCCAAAACTGTCTTAGATTGAGAAGTGTTGAAAAAATTTGAGAAAATGATTTTTCAAATGCTTATTGTTGCTTATTGTGAATTTTAAAATACTTCTTGAGTATTGGTTATTGTTCTTTGAGGTCCAAATTAAATCTGTTTGAAGGTCTGAGATCCATAAGGATCCGTTTGTTTGTTTATTTTTAAGCTCAAAAATGGTGGTTTATAAACATTGGAAAATTTGCCAAGTATTGAAATCTTTGAGAAACAGCTTTTTCATGAAGCTTTTTAAGGGCTTATTTGAAATTCAAATTGCTTGTTGATTGTTGATTCTTGTTGCTTTTTGGACAATCTTTAAGGGCTTATAAGTTGCTAAGCCATAAGGATCCATCTTTGAGCTTATTTTTAAGCACAAAAGTGCCCCCCTTACTGTTTGTATGCAGTTTTTGGCTTAAGTTGCCTATATTGGCATTTTTGTCTTATCTGCTTATTTTCTAGCTTATTTAGGGTTTAATATCGCTTATTGTTTTAGTTTTAATCCATTTTAGCTTATCTCTTTAGGTTAACTCTTATTTAAGTTTATTTGCATTTTTAGCTTAAAAATTGTAAGTGTTTAGGCCTTTTAGTTAATCTGTCAACTTTAGCTTAAGTTAGCTTAACTCCTTTGCTCATTTATGTTTGTTTATGCTTATTAGGCATAACTTTTTAGTTATTATCAGCTTATTTGCCCTTTCCTTTGCTCATTTATGATAAAATAGCCAAAACAGTTAGCCTTTTTAAGCATTTAGTTAAGATAAGCTTCTGTCACTTACTCAGCTTATTTTGGAAGCTTATTTGTGGTTAATAAAAAAGTGTTTTCATAAAAAGTGCTTATTTTTTTGTCTTCTAAAAAGTTGTAAAAAAATGGCATTAAAAAACGCTTGGGAGTTTGGAAGTCCAAGGTGAGCACAAGGCTCAAATCTGGGACCTCAACAAATTTAACCAAGCGTTTTAACCCAACACTCACTACCATTGTGCTACAATAGCTCATCCGTTAGAGTTTGCATTTAGTTAATACTTATACACATTTTGAGCTCTTTTTTGTTATAATAGTTGTTTGGCTTATTTCACAGCTTATTCGATAAGCAGTTTTCACAAGCTTATTTTTCCTAGATTCCTCACCATTCAAGCTTTTTTCATAATTTTTCTAGTTTTTTATAATTAGCTTAGTATTTTTAAACATTTAATTTTGTTAAAATCGTTTTTAATTCATAAAAAATTATAAAAAAAATCAAAAAAATATAATTCTTTTTTAGAAAATTTTCTTTTAACATTTAGATCCTAGAAAAATTAGATTTGCTTTCATAGGGTTTAAATTGAAAAATATTGTTTTTTAAAGAACGAGATTTTATCCCGTTCATGTTTTTATTGTTTTTAAGCTTAAATCTCCTTCGTTTTTGGTCTAGTTTTCTTTATTCTAGTTTTTTAGTCAATTAAAACTTATAAATCCAAAAGAACATTTAGGACTTTATTTTGTTGATTAGGGCTTTTAAGTCCATTTTGATTCCGATTTGCGGTTTTTAATTAAATTTAATTTTCCCGTTATTTTTTTTTAGTAGTTAGGTTTAATTGTCCCTTTATTTGTTCACTATTAGGATTTTAGAAAACAAATCTTCTTCGAACCAATTCAAGTCATTGTCCAAATAACAACGAGGTCTAAATTTCATAAGTCTTTGGGAAATATGAACGGTAATACTTACCGGTTTCTTACGTAGAATATTTTTGTGTGATTTTTCTTACTTCCTTTATCCTCAAAGGTAATTTAGGAATTTCATTATCGTTATATTATTATACGTATTAAAACTATACACACTAGGAGGACAGTATGAAACTAATGGAATTGATGACATTTTGTACAAAATTATCTGAATTGGTGAGAAATCAGAAAAGAGGACGTTGTGTATTAATAGGAAGAGTGTAATTGGTAAGAAAAGAAAAGAGTGATGTCGTGAAGCTAAAAAATAGGAAAGAGAGTTTGTGTGATGCTTTTCGGAATGAAATAGTGGGATTACTGGTGCTGTTAATGTTAATGCTGCACAACTTACACTTTATGCTGCTAGCTTAAGTTTAATACTGTTTACGCTTAAATTACTGCTGGCCAATATATGTTTATCTGTTGAGTATTAATTCTGCTGTTAGGAAATTAAGTTAATGTGCCAGGCAAATCTTAATACTGTTGGGTTAGTTAAAACTGTTAGGCTTAACTTAATGCTGCTAGTATAAGTTAATGTTGCTGAGGTTATTTTACATAAATAGATCGTTTGACTCAATTAAAGGTTTTTATAACTTACCATAATCGATTTCATACATTTAAATACTCTCTAAACCTAAACCCTAAATCAATTTCATTGTTGTTCATCAAAACCCATCACAATGTCAACACATAAGTTTGTTAAAACACATAATTTGGTTGCGTTTTTAGAGAAGCCTGCTAAAAGTAAAGGATTGGAGTAGATTTGTTGATCTTTCTCACATGCGAATCCCATTTAGAACATGCACTTTACTGTTAACCCTATGATCTATATCTCCTGTATTCAACAGTTTTGGGATTCTGCTAAGCTTAAAACAGTTAATGGGAATGTACAGATACAAGCCCTAATTGATGGGAAGAAGATTATAGTCAATGAAGCATCTATTAGACGTGATCTTAAGCTGGACGATGCTGAGGGTTCTCCATGTCTACCCAATGCTACTATCTTTGAAGAATTGACAAGAATAGGGTATGATATGTTTATTAAAGCTTACTTTTCAATGTTTCTTTTTACACTATGGAAGTTCTTAATTCATACCACGTTTTGCAATGCTTCTGGTATGCAGTTACGTTACTATCGTGACTATAACTACTAGCCCGGTAATGCAATAACAAATTCAGTAGATACTAATGGCTATACTGCAATATATTAGTCTTGCTACAATAATCAGAAATTACAATACTAAATAAAAAATTCATTTTTCCATGTAATATATTTATACAGCCTTGGTATGGAATTAGGAAAATGTGAATAAGTTCTGGATGTACCCAAGATTTGTTCAAGTCTTTGTGAACCAACAGTTAGGAGATATGTCCAAACATAAGAAGACTTTTGTTAACCCTTCTCTTATAAAAGATATTTGGAACATGAAGGAGGGACGGAACAGGATTTTAATGGGAGGTTACACCTTTGTTTGATCTACTATGATTGTTCAAGCTTCTAAGTGAGTGGTTAAAGTGAGATTCAGACCATCTAATGATTCCAATCAAATAACTATTGTTGATCAACCATCTAATCTCTAAAAACCAAGAGAAACAAAAGTCCTAAGAGAAAATAGAGGAGGAAGCAGATGTTTCACATGACTTGAGACTGAACATGAGGAGAATCCTACACCTTCTAATGAGCCACTACCCAGTGGTGAGTGAGGAAATATGTGCAACTAACAGATTTGATGGTTTTATGTACCCAGATTACAAAAACAGGTTCTTGATTTGGAAAAAGGCTAGGTTCGATCAAGCTAATTGAGATTTCTAGCCTCAAAAAAGGGTTAAGAAGTTGGAAATGAAAAGAAAGTCAAGAATCACCAAGCTAAAAAGATTAAGTAAGGTTGGTGCTGCTAGAAGGGTTGAATCCTTTGAGGATAAAGATAGTTTGGGTGATCAGGAGGATCCATCCAAACAGGGGAGGAACATAGCAGATATTGATCAAGATGAAAATGTCACATTGATTGATGAAACTCAAAGGAAGTTGAATGATGAAGACATGTTTGAGTATATGTCTTCATGGTTGAGGATGGTAATTGTCGTAAGATACTAACTGCTCTACAATTACAATTACCAACTGCTTGAGGTAGTTACAACTGTCAGTGCTCCAACAACTACCATTGATGAGTTAACTTTAGCTCAAACCTTGATAGAAATCAAAGCAGCCAAGCCCAAGACAATCACATCTGTTACAATTGCTACTACTTCAGTTACTACTGCTGCTGTAACAAGACCAAAGGCAAAGGGAATTGTTTTCCATGATCAGGAAGAGCAGGTATCTGTGTCGAAACCAACAGTTTCTTCAAATCAACCCTCAATCAAAGACAAAGGTAAGGCAATAATTATTGAGTCTGAAAAAGTCCTTGAAAAATAAAGATCAAGTTGCTGCTGATGAAGAGCTTGCTAGACAATTGTATGGTGAAATGCAAGCAAAGATAGCAGAAGAAGAGAGGATTAAAAGGCAAAAGGAAGAAGAAGCCAACATAGCATTGATTGAGTCATGGGACAATACTCAAGCTATGATGAAAGCTGATTTTGAATTAGCTCAGAAGATACAAGCAGATAAACAGGGAGAAATAACTATTGAAGAAAGATCTAAACTATTTGTTAAGCTTATGAATAAAAGAAGGAAACATTTTGCTAAGCTTAGAGCTGAGGAGATAAGGAAAAATCCACCAACTAAAGCTCAAAAGAGAAATCTGATGTGGAAAGCTCAAAAATAGTCAGTTAAAGAGTAAAAGCTATGAAGAGATTCAGAAGTTGTTTGATTTGGAAATGAAAATAGTTAATTCATTCATTCCTATGGATTTAGATGTGGAAAGCTCAATGAAAGCTAGAATTGATATAGAACAAGAAAGTAGTACTAAAAGAGCAGGTGCTGAGTTAGAGTAGGAAGATGCTAAAATAGAAAAGACTGATGAGCATGTAGAAGCTGAGGAGCATAATGATCAAGAGGAGGCAGAGCTGAAAAAGCACTTGGAGATAGTCAAAGATGATGATATAGCAATTGATGCTATACCACTAGCTACTAAACCTCCAGTGATTATTGAGTATAAAATTGTTAAAGAGGGAATAATTAGACACTTCCAGTTGATAAGAGCAGATAGAAGCTCAAAGAGGTATTCTTCAATGATTAAGATGCTTCAGGGTATTGACAGGGAAGACTTACAAACCCTCTGGAAGTTGGTCAAAGCAATGCATGGTGATACAAGACCAGAAGATGATTGAAAGAGATGTATAGAAGATTTAAAGTGATTTGAACTGAACAGATAAGTGTGAAGTATGGAGAGTCTATTGGGATATAAAATGATTATATAGATGTTGTTGATTTCGGTACGAGTACACCCCAAACCCAAATAAATATGTAAGGTTTCAAACAGCTATGTACATCTTTATGTTGTTGAAATTGAGAAATCCCTCACACCCCAATTACTTAACCAAATATGCTCAAACAAAAAGCTTCAAGCTGATACTGGAATGAAAATTGGTAATAACAATGAGAAGGTCAATGATGTGTTTGAATGAATCCTCCTGACGATGAAGACTTTTAATGAAGAAACTTAAAGATTCAGAAGATGAACATCAAGTTTAGGGAGGATTGTTGGGATCAAAAGACTTCATAGAGTTTCTACTGCTTAGTTAGTACTGCCGAGTTATTATTGTCTTCAACAAAGTTAATGCTGCTAATTCAAGAGATACAACTGTTGATAAAGTTACAACTACTGGATGGATAAAGATAAAGATTGCTTAAAGATCAAGATTGTTTACGGGATAAGGATTAATATTTATAGAAAAGATCTTTAAAGATAACTTATGTTTGTAGAATATATTGTAAATCATCTAGGACTCCTTATTGTATAAAAGGAGGTCTTAGGGTATAGAATCAGATGTATCAGTCTTTCATAGTATCCATAGCTTCAAGGTTGTAAACTCTAATACTATCAAAGAGTGTTCGTATTAATATATTGAAGCTTATTATTTTGGTTATATTTTATGTTTGTCAAACATACATTACTGTTTCATTAAATATTCTTCTTAGTGGTATAAACTAGATTTCGCATAGTTTATATCATTCACTCAAAGTTTCATTCTTAGTACCTTTGGATTTATTCAAGGATACTAAACCTTGTGATGTGTGCTAAAACACACATCATTTGTATCCCGAAAAATGCTAATAAACAGACTAAAATACTAAAATATGGATAAATATGTTGCAAATATGTTGTATTGTGTTTTTATGTCTTACAGGTACAAAGGATTGAAAACAAAGCAAAAACGGTAATTTTCGGGTGACTTTCGGCGACGTTTTTAAGTTTATCGAGGCTCTAACAAAGTCGTTAATATTCCTCGATCACACCATTGGAAAGAGCATGAAATTACGAGTCCAACGGTACCTGCCTTTCATATTTGAACCTTTTTATTTTGATCACTTTTACCCATTTTTGAACCTTTTTACTATTAATGAACCTAGCCAGACCTATTAGACCTTAAATAACTTTTAAATCCATAGTATAATATAACTATGCCCGAGCTCAGTTAGTTCAAGGGTGTGACTTAAGTTCATGTCCGAAAGGTCATGGGTTCGAGTCCCCTTTGTCCCAAAGTTGGGGTATTAGTTGCTACGCCACATGGCACCACTCAGGTGGTGACACGTGGTAACCCGACCCGACCAGACCCGACCCACGACCCGACCAGACCCGGCTGTTGATGGGGTTCAACCACCGTTGAATGGTGGTCCGGCGGTGGTCCGCCACGTTGACCACTATTGCATGAGCCCTATAAATAAGTCCAAAAGCCCATCTTTAAATTTGTTATAATGAAAAAAAATGATGTCACATGATGTCACGTCATGTGCAATGAAAATAATTGCAAAAATGTCACGTGGAGCTCCACTAGTATTTTGAAAAGGTGAATGGTTGAATGCCACGTGGCAGATCAAGAGTTATATGTCTCAATTCATTTTCATCTTGAAAAGTGAAGGAATCAACGGACAGGAAATGAGTGCGTATGAATTAAGCAGACTTCATGGCCACGTGTCAATGGCAGATCAAGTTTGGTAATCCGTGTGAACAAAATACAAGGCAATGATTAGTGGAATGATTTTTCAATGATTAGATGAATTTTCATTTCCACCCCTTCTCACCCAAAATAATTATACACGCTACCCTTCCATTTTGAGGGGGAGTCTTTTATCTTTTTTAGTTTTAGTCTTAGTTTTTTTAGCTTATTTTAGATTTGTTATAGCTTATTTCAGTTTTATTGCTTTTTATACTCGCTTAATTCATAAGCTTATTCTGATGATGTAATAAAGAGTGTTTGAAGTTGATTAAAGATCTTGGTTTGCTATTTGTTTTGCTTATTTGTTTGTTTCAATTTGTTTTTGTTAGCTTATTAAATAAGCTGTGATTTCGAGCTTATTTTCATGGCTTATTTTTATCAAAAGTTCTTAAAGGTTTAGAAAATGACTCCTATAAGCCTTTAAAGCTCATTCGAATCATTCTCTATAGTTTTTAAATACTTTTCTAAATAATAAGCTTGAATAAGCTCGAAAATAGCTTATTGTTGTGATTGATTCATTTTTATTTGATTAAAAACTCTTATTTTCTGTTATGATAAGTTTTTGAACAACTTATTTGGTTTAATGTGCGCTCATAGTGTTAGATCGAAACTTGGTGAGCTAATTCGTTCATTCGTTTCATCATTTGATTCGTTAATGTGCTTTTAGCTTATTTTAAATCCTTGGTGTTGTTTTACGTTGCTTGTTGGTATAGTTAAGTGCTTATTTCGATATCATGTTAGCTCATTAATTAGTCTTGTTTAAATCTCGTTTTAGCATAAAATAGTTAGCTTATTTCCTTGGTTTGAAGTTTTTCTAGTTCTAAAAGTGCTTATTAAATCTTATCTAGTATTTTAAGTGTCCTTGGCTTAGTTTGATAGCTTATTGTGTAGTGCTTTATCTCGTGTTTAATTGATTTTTGTTGTTTTAGTTTTCGAAAGAATTTATTATGTGAACTGATCGTTGCCTATTTGGTATAAGCTGTGTGATTACTTGTTATCATGGAAGCTTATTTGTATTGCGGCTTTTTAGTGCTTATTTAATATATCTGAAAACTTTGAATTTGAGCTGCGTTTGGTCTATAGAAGTTTAGTATGCTGCGTTTGTTAAAATCAAATTGGGTATGTTGGTTTATAGAATTATCTGTTAGGCCGGTTGGTTTGTAAAATTTGAATTGGGCCTCACTTGAAATAATTGGGCCACGTTCCATTTAGCTGTTTGATTTGGACTCTTTGATTTATATTAGTAGGTTGAATTTGGTTTGGGCCACGTGGTTAAGTAACAATGCATTAACTGTTTAACCATAACAGTTTTCATTTTGTGTTTATTTGTTGCTTTTGGTACCGGTCATCTCACGAGGCGTGGAGCTTACGGGTTTATTTAGCTAGACCGAATTTGATTATTTGTTTTAGCTAAATAAATCGGGTGGTATTCGTTCAATTGCGGGTCTTCAATTCGGTTCCATTTTCTATCCTTTTTAATTAATTAGTATAGCTTATTTTTAAATATTAAGCTTTGCTTATTTTATCATTATGAGTAACGAGTAGTTTAATTAATGCTTGTTAAGTGATTTAGTGACTTGGAATTTAAGTGCGGTTTTAATAAGGTTTAAAAAATTAATAATCATTAGAATTTTCCAATTTACATACCGTCATTTACTTTTAATGCAATTTAAATACTTGTCATTTATTTTAAAAAGCATTTTACTTTACTTGTCATTTAATTTCTTGAAACTTGTTTTTTAAGGATTTTAATTCGTTAAACCTAAGCCCGCACTTAAGGAACATTTCACGTCACTTAGCAAGCATATTTGTCATTTATATCTTTTAGATCAATTTTAGTTTAATCTTGTAGTTTTAAATCTTAGAATCAATATTAGTTTAATTTTTAGTATAAAAATAGTTTAAAACCAAAATCAAAAACTTGAATGACAATCAAGCTCGATTTACAACTTGAACGTAGATTTCCATTCATCTCTCGCCAAGGAAAACGATACCCGTGTTGATTACTTATTATTCTTTCCTAAGAATAATTTGTATGATACTTTGCTTACGTATACGTATATGTATTTTCTATAAATATATATTATATATCTGAGGGTTTATTTGATTAACATCAGCAACCGTATTCGATGAAGTAACAAAGACACTTTCGTCCATACATGTTGTTTATCACTAACCCATTCATGTAGGTAATCTTGATGGTGACAACATTTGGTTCGAGACAAGTCAAGATTCATAGCCACATGCTCATACTCGACCGACATACGTAAAGACATCATGAAAGCTCCAATACATGTTTCAAGACTTATGCTACTCTGATACCGTACATCTTTCTTGAAGTGACGAAGTATTAAAGTTAAAGAATTTCAAGAAATTTTCGCTACTATGATACCGCGCGTCTTCCTTAAAGTGACGAAGTGTTAAAGTTAAAGAATTTCAAGAAAGATGGTTATTCAAGCTTTCAAGATCAAGAAAAGTATGAGCATGTCGGTTCGAAGGTCACAAGTACACAAGATGGCAAAAGATCACAAGATGATGATAAGAGATTATGCTTAGTTGATGATCTCAAGAAACTAAAGATCACATGCAAGTCAAGCTTAAAGAAACAAGCTCAAGCCTAAAGTCAAAGATCACTACAACATATTACAAATTAAAGATTCAAGTTTAAAGACTACGAGCACAAGACTGAAGACAAGCACAATATGCTAGGTTTAAGTGTTTGTAAATTGGAGTGACCTCCTTTTAGGGGAGATTGTTAGAAATATGAAAAGTATCGGTCACTACCAACATATCGTTAGATAGCTCATAGCATAATATTTGGAACCTTAGTAAGCTAGTTAGGCCAAAGCCCATTGAAATCCTATGAAAGCCAAGGCATATGGCCGGCCACTCTAAGGATATAAGAACCCTCTCCATAGCTTAGAGAGGGTATTGGTTGTTTCATTTCACACATTTCATAATCAAAGTTTCTCTTTTACTTTCTCTCACTATAAGCAACCATCCACTCCTTAATTCAACAGCTCATTCTGTGCCATGAAAAGCAGTAGGACTACACTTCATAAACCCAACAAAGGTGCACTTACAAACAGCAGGTGCGGCATCCTGACCCCTAACTGGTCCAGATCCCCCTACCATCCAATTTCCAGCAATCTTCATTGTCTAAACCCCCCAGCATCGCTTCAGTAGAGATAGCAGCATCGACACTTTCCTTGATCATTCGACGAATAGCATCTTGAGTTAAAGGTGCAAACTTTGGAGGCATGATTCAGTCATGTCACATAGAAAACAATCTGATAAGCATTCATAACATGATATACTCATAACATGGTACAATGACAAAACAAATCACAAACAACAGTCATACAACATCAATAGTAATCAAAGAGAGTCCATAACCATTTTTCATCATAAAAGAGTTAATTAACATAAGTTGGGCAAATTGTTTCCATGAAATGATACAAATCGTTACAACCAATAGCACTAATTCTACTAACTGAGGATTCAGATTAGTGGTTACACAATAAAGATACTACTAATGAAACTAAACTGCTAAGCATCATGAGGAGATCCTCGCGGCTCAGATGATGGACTCTTCTCATCTTGAATCGAAACATTGATAGCTTCATTTGGTCTTTCTTGAAACACAAATCCTCTATGACAGATGATGGACTCTTCTTATCTTGATCAAAACATTGATAGATTCATTCGGTCTTTCTTTAAACACAAATCCTCTATGAAACATCTCTTGATAGAACTCATGAGCTCAAACTATAGTCTAATAGAGATCTCTCTCGACTCGTTTGTTCTTCATACGAAGGAATGTGTTGCTAAACCTTGCTTCTTCAAGTTCCCTCTTCAACTCCTTACACTCAACCTATCTTCATCATAACAGCTTCTCAACCACAGCAATATCCATTATGGTCGTTCCTTGTTCCACACTAAAATGCACTTCACTACCCAAATCTAAAATGAACTTACCATAATACTCGTCCTTTGCTTTTTCCTTTCTTCTCGACCAATGCATGCGCCATCTCGCGACCACATAGTCGTCTTGAAAGAGAAGCCATCCGACCAAAAAGAGAGTTAATATCCTTCCTCATGAGACCAGGCAATAGACCATCACTGTCCTCTCGAAGTAAAGGAGTAGTAGACGATTCACCTACCTCTTGGACGCTAGCAGGAACAGTCTCATCCTCATGCTCAATTGGGTTCTCAACCTCGATCACATCCTCTGGTTCTGACTCAAAAGCAGGCGGCGGAGGGTTAAGAGGATCCACCTCTTCATAAGGATATGTTAACTCTAGCTCATTCTTATCTTCCTTGATGTTGACTTCTATGTCATCTTCTTCTTCTCATGGTTCTTCTTCTTCCTCAAATTCTTCTTCTTCTTCTAGGTCCTCATCTTTATCCTCTAAGATAGGCTCAGGAACAATAGATACATCATCGTGTTGATTCGGCTTACCAACGGGTACATCGGGGAGGACTTACGTTCACCATGATAATCTAGAAAATATCATATAATACTTACTTAATAGTGTATCACTCCTTATTATTATTGGAACACTATTATCAAAATATCGGCTCGTATAAAAGCGCAATAAATAAAAATTCACAATTTGTAACATTCTCGTTCCGTATATACCTCAATTATATTTCAAACATATATAGTTATCATATAATCACATACCATTCTATGCATACAACACATGCAAAAATAAATACATAACACTTTATGCATCCAACACATGCATAAATATATTCATACTTAACCATCTATACATACAACAAATACGTAAATATACCTATACCTAACAATTAATAAATTTACCTATCCTTTCTATAGGTAACCAATGGCAACGAGGAGTCTCGGCGTGCGTGTAGAAGAGTTATAGTTTAGGTTTTTCAAAAAGACTCGACCTAGTTCTCTATAACCTTAGGCTCTTGATACCACTCTTTAACACCCTTATCCAATGTACATTGGATTGCGCAGCGTAATTTGCAATTTCGATGTTACTAAAACGACCCAAATGAGATGTTTAACAAACATGTGTTTTATCCAATCTTAATCCGTTGATTTAAAAAACGAAGGGGATGTTTGCTTGGTAACCAAGTATTGTAGCAAGCAAGGAGGCAAGGAGGTGGGTAAGGTGCTTGGTGGTGATGTAGTAGTGAGGTCATGGTGGTGCTTGGATGCTAGCTTGGTTTAAAATGGGTCAAAAATGAAATAAAGGGGTGTCGGGTTTGAATTTAGGTTCGGGTTAGGGTTTTTGGTTTTAAATTCGAGTTAGGGTTAAGGTTTAGGATAGATTAGGGTTTAGGATTAAGGTTTTATTGTTAGGATTAGGGTTTAGGTTTAAGGTTTAGGTTTTAAAATGAAATTAGGGTTTTAAAACTAGTTTAGGGTTTCGGGTTAGGGTTTTAGGTTTTAGGACGTAGATTAGGGTTTAGGATTAGGGTAATTAGGGTTTAAATGTTGTGCATTAGGAGCTTGTACTTAGTGCTTAAGTAATGGTAAGAAACTAGAAGAAAAATGGTGGTAAAATGAGCTTATTTGAATCCGTGCTTTATTGATTTGTACATTGAGCTTAAACGTGTTATACCATGGTTTTGGAGGGAAGTATGATTCAAATATTATGCTATGATACTTGTACACATGCCTTGAATACTTGTACATTCATTTTATATGTGTACATTACATATAATTAGGGTTTTGATATAAACGTTTAACGTTTAAAGTCTGTTTTGATATAACGTTGTAAATGGTACGTTAAATGGATAATGTACTTGGTAAAAATGATATTAAGATATAGACTTGACATATTAGTATGTTTACATGATATAAACATAGATAGAATTGGCATAGGTAGGTTGCGTGAGCTCGTTTACTTTAGAGATGCAAGTTACGTTGCATAATGAGATAAAGCAAAAATTTCCCTGTAAAAAGGTGGTATATATAATAGATGGATATTACAGTGCATCTAATTTAATAGATATGAAAATTGTGGGTTGTTATAGTACGTGACTAAAAGTATGTTAAATCATATATTGCATACTTGTATATATATATATATATATATATTATTATTACGTATATACAATCATATACTACAATCTCCAAGTGCGACGCAAAACATTTCACTTTGACGCACTTAACAATATTACAACATTTTCCATAAAGTTTCCATTTTTAGAAAGTTACCGAAAGTAAGGATAATATAATCCGAACTTCATACTTCGTTACAATTTAACTAACATTACGAACCCTTTGCTCATTATAGACTTTATTCAAGAGTTTACGTAAGTTTGACTTTCAAAAGTCAAACTTCGTAGTTGACTTTTTACCCAAACTTGACTTGGTCGTAAAACGTTCGTTATTAAGAGTTACGTGACGATCCACCTAGCGAAACGGAGCTTAGGGCGAACACTATCACTTAACATTATCAAAAATAACTTTCAAAAATTTCTCGACTTGCTACGGTCGAGTCAAACTTTCTGGTCAAACATGGTCAACCCAAAACCCATGAAAACGACATTTTCGACATAATCCGACTATCAAAATACGCTTAACTAGTCGATATAATTATACCAAAACCATCAAACTTTAGTCAATACTAAAACACGCTTTCAATATTTTCCGCACTTGAATCATCTAGCAATAATCATATACATGCAATAACATCAAACTAATCGACACAAAAACATAACTAGAATACTCACAAAGCAATAACAAAACTCGATTTCGTTTCCCCCTTTGTTGGACCGTACGGACGAGACACCAAACCAAACAAACCAAACCTTTTTCAATACAACCAACTTAAAAATAGCAACAATCTAGCTAATCTAAACACCCCCTATTACACGAAATCACCAAGAACCAACCAAAAATCTAACTCCTTCAAAACCTATTGCATGTGGGTTTTTATTAGTGGGAAACGTAGCTCTTGAAACAAGGATTAAGATGATATAATTTGATTTAATTGCATGTGGGTAAATTGATCGGAAATGGGGTGTTTGTGGGTGGTGTCCGGTCGAAGAGAGCAAGGAGAGGGAGGAGGAGAATATTTTTTTTTGTAAAAATATTATATGTGTGTGTTATGGTGCCTATTTATAGAATTATAGTTTGGCAAATTGGCAATTTAGGTCCCTCCATTCTCAATCTCTTTTAAAACTATTACAATGCATTTCTTTTTTACAAGTAAAATCGACCAAAGACTCGGGTCACACCACGTTTATAATTATTTTAAATCCGTCCCACTAATTTTATTTTAAAACGTTTAATAAATCGTCAAACCTTGTAAAACACGACCGGTAAACACGGTTTTTACAAAAACTCAGGGAAACGTCATAAAATATAAAAATAGCATATTCACATTCTCGGAGCAACAAAATATTTTTTTCTTACTTTCTTAGACGCTAAAAACAAATAGAAATTCAACCACGTCATGAAATTGCCCTATAAATGTAAATTCTCATCTAACCTTATATAGTATAAACGACTATATTTATTTACGTAGAAAAAATAATTATCGCAGCTCGGGATAAACGTTGACCTGAAACTCGCGTTGTTACATTATCCCCTCTTTTAGGGAGCGCCGTCCCGATGCTCAGCTCGACTTACTCGCTTCGTCTTTACTTGTAAAGAGATGAGGGTACTTTTTCTTAATCTGATCCTCACGTTCCTAAGTAAATTCTGGACCTCTTTGCGAATTCCAGCGAACTTTAACGATAGGTATCCGACTTTGCTTAAGTTGCTTGACCTCTTTATCAACAACTTCCACAGGCTCTTCAATCATATGCAACTTATCATTAAGTTGAATCTCATCTATCGAAATAACAATATCGCCTTCCGCTAAACACTTTTTAAGATTTGAAACATGAAATGTACTATGAATCCATTTCAACTCTTCAAGCAACTCCAATGTGTAAGCTACATGACCAACTCTAGCTAAAATCTTGAATGGCCTAATGTAACGTGGACTTAGCTTTCCGTGCTTTCCAGAATGTACATCGCCCTTCCATGGCGATACCTTGAGTAGTACCATATCACAAACTTCAAATTCTAACGGCTTAACTCTCCTATCTGCGTAACTCTTCTGGCGACTACATGTAGTCAACAAATGGTTCTTAATCTGGACAATCTTCTTGGTCGTATCACGGATCAATTCTGGACCGGTGAATTGGCTATCCCCAACCTCACTCCAGCATACAGGTGATCTACATTTTCGTCTATACAAAGCTTCATATGGTGCAGCCTTAATACTTGCGTGATAACTATTGTTATAAGAGAACTCGACCAATGGCAAATGGCGATCCCAACTATTTTCGAAGTCAATCACACAGGCACGCAACATATCTTTAAACGTTTGTATTATCCTTTCGCTTTGACCATCCGTTTGAGGGTGCTAAGCGGTACTCATATCTAAATTTTTTCCCAACGCTTCCTGAAGCGATCTCTAAAATCTTGACGTAAAATGGCTATCTCGATCCGAAATGATCGAAACATGAACACCATGCCTACACACTATCTCCTTCAATTAAAGTCGCGTGAGTTTCTCCATACTATCCGTTTTCTTCATTGGCAAGAAATGAGCTGATTTGGTCAGTCGGTCGACAATAACCCAAATCGTATCATACCCATTCGGCGTTCTTGGCGGTCTACTCACAAAATCAATAGTAATTCTTTCCCACTTCCAGACTAGAATCTCAGGTTGTTGCAGCAACCCAGATAGTTTCTGATGCTCAGCTTTGACCTTCGGACAAGTCAAACACTTACTAACATATGTGACAATATTAGCTTTCATATTCGGCCACCAGTACAACGGCTTCAAAATCTTGATACATCTTGTTTGATCCCGAATGGATAGAATACTTGGACTTATGCGACTCATGCATAAACAAATCTCTTAATCCACCAAATCGCGGCAACTAAACACGATTCCAAAAACAACGTGTTCTATCAGGGCAAAATTTGAATATTTGCTTAATGAATCTCTTTAAATTTTCTGCCTCTACATTCTCTCCTTTCATCGCTTCCTCCTGAGCTTCACGAATTTGCTTAGGTAGATCATTGTGAACAGTCATCATCAAAGCTCGAACACGCAATGGCTTATCCCTTTCTTTTCGACTTAAGGCATCAGCCACAACATTCGCTTTACCAGGATGATACCATATCTTACAATCATAATCACTCAACAACTCAATCCATCTCTGTTGTCTTAAGTTCAACTCTTTCTAATTCAAAATATATTGTAGGCTCTTGTGGTCGGTGAAAACCACACACTTCGTTCCATACAAATAATGTCTCCATAATCTAAGAGCGAAAACAACGGCTCCTAACTCCAAATCGTGAGTAGTGTAATTCTCTTCATGGACTTTCAATTGTCTAGAAGCATACGCTATCGCATTCTCTCTTTGCATCAACATGGCTCCATAACCTTTAAGTGACGCGTCACAATAAACCATGAAATCTTCTGTTCCCTCGGGCAACGCTAAGATCGGTGCACTACACAACTTTTGCTTCAATGTCTGAAAAGCTTCCTTTTCTTCTTTCCCCATTCGTATTTCTTATCTTTCTAAGTCAACTTAGTCAGCGGCTTAGAAATCAAAGAAAAACCTTTAATAAACCTCCTATAGTAACTAGTCAATCCAAGAAATTGCCTCACCTTTGTTGGCATCGTTAGTGCAACCCAACTCTTAATGTCTTCGATCTTGGTAGGATCAACATGAACACCACTACGATCAATCACATGACCAAGAAATTATACCGAATCTAGCCAAAAATCACACTTTGAAAACTTGGCGTAGAATCTCTCTTTCTTAAGCAGCTCCAAAATAATCTTCATATGCTTCACATGCTCTTCTTCGTCCTTGAAATAAACCAAAATATCATCGATGAACACTATGACAAACTTATTAAGATGGCTTGAATACACGGTTCATCAAGTCCATGAACACAGCAGGCGCATTAGTCAATCCAAACGACATTACTTGGAACTCAAAGTGACCATACTGAGTTCTAAATGCAGTAATTGGAATGTCTTCTTCCTTAATGTGTAACTGGTGATATCCTGATCGCAGATTAATCTTAGAATACATGCTCGAACCTTGCAGTTGGTCAAACAAATCATCGATTCTCAGAATAGGATAACGATTCTTGACAATCAACTTGTTCAACTCGCGATAATCTATACACATTTTAAAAGATCCATCTTTCTTTTTCACAAACAACACCGCTGCTCCCCACGGTGATGAACTCGGACGAATAAACCCTTTTTCCAATAGCTCTTGCAGTTGTATCGACAACTCTCTCATCTCAGACGGTGCCAATCTATATGGTGCACGTGCAACAGGTGCAGCCCCGGTACTAGATCAATTCGAAACTCTACTTGCCTCGGCGGTGGTAGTCCTGGAAACTCCTCAGGAAACACCTCAGGAAAATCACGAATCAGGCACGTCTTCCATTCGTTTCTCTTCCAACTTGCTCTCCGTCACATGTGCCAAAAACAAATGACAACCTCGCTCGACGTACTTACGGGCCTTGATACAAGATATGACCTTTAATCGAGACATACCCTTGTCGCTTTCGACTATCAACATCTTGTTCCATATGGTATACGAACAACTTTCTCACCACAGACGATAACGGCATCGTGCTTGACAAGCCAATCCATACCGATTATGACGTCAAATGTACCAAGCTCAATCGGCATAAGATCAATTTCAAAAACATGGTTCACTAAATTCAAAGTGTAACCTTTTAAAACAATGTTCGTACTAACTACCCTTCCATCAGCTAACTCTACCTCATAACTAGCTCATATTTTAACCGGATCGATATCAAGCATAGAATTAAATCTAGTATCCACAAAACTCCTATCGGAACCCGAATCGAATAAAACAAAAGCATAGCGGTTATTGTGCAGAAACGTATCAGTAACCACATTCGGACCCTTCGGCTCAGCATCCTTAATAGCATAAGCTTGACCACGAACTTCTCCAACTTCCTCTTGCTTAACCTTTCTTGGGCATCGGTTTCTAGTATGACCTTGCTCACCACAATCGTAACAAGTCAGAATGGGCAGAGCATTTGCACCCGTGGCAACATTCTTCACCTTACAGTACCTTATTGATCAAATCAATAGTATATATATATAATATAGGTAAACCGGAAAATCACTTTTAACAAGCGATGAACCAATTCACAAATAAAATATAATTCCGGAAGTATCGACTTCGAAAGTAATCCCTTCTAGTCGTTTCTTGGGTCGTTAATGTTCTGACGAGGCGTGAATTGAACTTCGTGTTGACGTTTGTAATCGGGATTTTGAATAGATTAAGATTTTGATTTGGATTCTAATTTCTACAATTATAATGCAAAAACAACGCAAAGGAAAGCTACAATTAAAGCAATTATAACTTAAGCATGAAAAACTGAAAACGGGATTCTAACAACGCACCCTAGAAACCTAAAACTTCAAAATTTAACCCTAGAAAAGCAAATTTAATTTTTAAAAATCCTAAATGTGATTAAAAAAAATTAAAAAATATATATTTTTTTGCCTTTTATTTTATTTTCTATGAATTAAAAACAGATTTATTGTAAATAAAATATTAAAAATAGTAAACTAATTATTAAAATTCTGGAAAAATTAAGAAAAATACGTTAAACTATTAAGATTCTATGAAAATTGAAAACTTGAAATTCGGCTAGAGAAATAAGCAGTTAAAAAGCTAATAAGCCTAATAAGCTAAAACTGAAAATGAGGTTAAATATTAAATGGTGCAAGGGATTTATGAAAAAGTCCCAAGGGCGTAGTGTTAAGTAGTGAGTGTGTTGAGGGTGAGGTCGCAGGTTCAAGTCCTGGACCTTACCTTTTTATTTATTTATTTATTTTGAAATTTTCTTTTAAAAAGCTAAACTATAAGTACAAATAAGCAACTTTAATAAAGGAACTTTTTTCAGAAACTTAAAATAAGCCAGAAATAAGCCACTTAAAGTGACAGATTACTAAAAAAAACTTTAAGCTTTATACTTAACTAATTTTTGCTAAAATCTTCTATAAGTTATACCTAAGATTGAAATAAGCAACTAAAACCTTTAATCAGACTCAATAAGCAAGTCTAAACCCAAAATAAGCACTTCCTAAAAGCCAAAGATCTAATAAGCACTTAAACAGTTTGAGAATTGAGAAAATGACTAAATGGCAGTTTCAAACTAATTAATAAGCTACTTGAGCTTTGATTAAAACTCTAAAAGCTCAAAATAGATCAACTTTGGACCCCAAAGAACTCAATTAAGCCAGTTAAAAGCATAAAGGCACATTACATAAGCTAGAAAAAGCTAGATTAAAAAGGGCAGTTACACTAATTGACTATGTTTTTGGTTTTAGAGTTTCTTTTTTATAAAGACAAATTGGCTTTTGCAGCCCTAAAATAAGCTAGGCAAATGAGCTTATGAAACTTCAAAAAAATAGAAGAAAAGTGGAGTTGGGACTACAAGAGCTTGTGCAATGATTTTCAGATTCTAAAACAAACCCTAACTAATCTAAAATTTAGATTGAAAAGTGGCTTTTGAACTTTTAAAAAAAACTGAAACTAGATGGTAGATTATGACAGAATTACAACAAAACTCTTATGCATTTGTAGACTTATCCTAAATCATTCTACTGCATAATTAGACCATAAACAACCATGAAATCAAAACTTTTAAGCAATTTATAAGATCTAAGCAAATAAGCTAAATACCAAACTCAAAACACCACAGATTCAAACCATGCATACAAATAACCTTAAACTTGATATTTATATTCAAACAACTTATGGAAACTGATTAATAGACTAAGTTTAAGCTTGTTGAAACAGATTTATAAAAGCAAAGTGGCTTAGGCTGGCACTAACATGTTGAGGTTGTGCTTGTGCCAACACCACTTTAAAAACATATTTTTTCCTTAAAACTTATACAGACTCCACAAAAAGCTTTTGGAAAATTCTAAAACAGATTAAATGCAAGATGGAATAAGATCAAATAAGCAACCAAGATCCTAAAATAAAGCACAGGTTAATAAGCAAACTAATAAAGCTATGTTTAGATTTTAGAACTTATTTTTGTTAAAACATACAAACCAATGAGATTTAAAACCATCTATTAAACACCTAATAGCAAAAAAAGCAATAATAAGCATTTATAAAGCACAAATAAGACAGAATATAGCTGTGAATAAAGAGCAAAAATTTAATTAACCATAAAAGGAAATGAGACGCCATACTCTTTATTGAGATCTTTGAAAAGTACAATGTTTGAAGTTATAGATGCTTTGTAGCAAGGCTTGAAAACATGGAATTTAAAACATAAGCTAGAAAGTAAATTAAGCTAGAAGAACAGTTATAAGATATCTTCAAACCTCGAAATCCTCCCCTATTTATAGGGGAGTCTTGCTGCACTATGTGAGGAAAGACAGCCAAAGTCTTTAATTCTTCCCAAAATTGCTTATGAAAAGCAATAAGTGTTGTCAATCACCATTAAAACTGCCCTTGAATTGCCTTGACTTTGTTCTTATCCCTTGACGCGTCATCTCTTGTCCAATAGGAGTCCTTGAGACTGCCAACGTGGCATTGAGGTGTCAGGATTGGTGTGAGAGTCTATTGGAGACGAGTCGCATCATGGGAGAATGGTTCTTGCCCTGTTTTGGGCCTTCCCGCCCTTTTCGGGATTTATTTATTATAATTCAGAATATGTAGTTAAAGGAGTAACGATTGTTAAGGTTTGTTAGGTATAAGGACTAACGGTGTAATTAGGCAGGGACTTCTAGTGTAATTGGTTTTAACAGGGTTATGGGTTAAGGATTGGGCTTTTGGACCGTTTGGCCCTTTTTTTGTTTTTTTTTGGGTTTTTGGGTTTTTCTAATGATAAATGGCTAGTTTTAAAGGCTTAACGGGCTGACTTGGACCATTAACTTGGTTGGGTTGGCCCACTAAGATGCGTACGCCTTTGGCTTCGGTTTTCTACGCTCTTTCCAATCCCGTGCTCAGTTTTGTCTGGTTTTTTCCTTGTTTTTGTCATTTTGTGAATATCCATTACCTGCACAGTAAATAGCATAAAACAAGCATATTTTTGGCATTTTATGTCCGTTATATAAGATAGACACTTTCTAATTTCCATGTCTGTCTATGAAGTGTAAGAGGGATAGTGGCTTTTTTTAAGTTAACGGGCGTTTGGTGTTGAGGACTAACGGTGTAAAAGGTTAGGGACTGTCAGTGTTAGTCCTTAAGGACTAACGATGTAATAGATAAGTGGGCTAGTTAAGTGTTATGGTTTTGGGCTGTTTTGGTTTGGGCCGGTTTATTTAATTTGGGTGTGGACTTTTTATTGGCTTTTGATATAAAAGGCATAGTATAGATGGCATAATGGAATGACTTGGCCTATTAACTTGGGTTGGGTTGGCCCACTAAGATTCGTACGCCTTCGGCTTCAGTTTTCCACGCTCTTTTCAATCTCGTGCTTGGTTTTGTCTGGTTTTTGCGTTGTTTTGTCTTTTTGTAAATATCCGTTACCTGCACAGTACATAACGCAAAATAAGCATATATTTGGCATTTTATGTCCGTTTTTGGTCATTTAAGCTCGTTTTATTAAGAATAAGGTATGTGTATTTAAGCACATACCAAATCCCCTCATACTAAAATATTGCTGTGTCCTTACGCAATGAAATAAATCCATGTTTAAAAAACCAAAAATTTCAACCCCTTTAAATTAAATACCCTGAAAAGTAGCAAAATGTAAAATTTAAAGGGATTAAGAAATTACTAGTTTTTTAAACACTCCCCGTTTACCATTTTCTTTCTTGCACACATATTTTTCTTATTTTCCATT
>BQNB010075038.1:0-2500 GCA_026074375.1 Tanacetum coccineum | reverse complement strand
GATTCTTTCTAATATACGTTTCAAACCACGATTTGAAAGTTCCACTTGTCCACTCGTTTATAGATGATACGCGGTAGAAAGTCGGTGGGTAATCCCGTATTTAAGCATGACCTTTGCGAATTGGTCATTGCAAAAATGAGTACCGCGATCACTAATAATAGCACGAGGAGTTCCAAAATGGGCAAAGAGATATTTTAAGAACTTACAAACAACTCAGGCATCATTAGTGGGGAGCGCTTTCGCTTCAACCCATTTTGAAAAGTAGTCAACGGCCACGAGAATGTACTTGTTCCCTCGAGAAGACGGGAACGGGCCCATAAAGTCGATACCCCATATGTCAAAGATCTCGCAAACTTGAATTACATTTTGAGGCATCTCATTACGTTGCGAGATTTTGCCTTGACGTTAACAAGCGTCACACCGTGTGACCAAGTCATGGGCATCTCGGTAAATAGTCGGCCAATAAAAACCGGAATCAAAGACTTTCTTAGCGGTGTAGTTGGTACCATGATGTCCCCCGGTGGGTCCATTATGGCAGGCCGTGAGGTTATCAACGGCTTCTTGGCCATATACACACCGTCTAATCACTTAATCCGTACAAATCCTAAACAGGTAGGGGTCGTCCCAAAAATAATGCTTAACATCCTTAAAGAATTTCTTTTTTTGTTGGGACGACATCCCTTTTACAATAAAGTTCCCCACATGGTAATTTGCAATATCGTCAAACCATGAGGTGTTAAAATCACCATGAAAAGTCTCCATCCCAAGTGTCTCGAGAGGAAATGTATCGGTAATTTCCTTTTTCTCAGGATCACTTTGATGGGGATTCTCTAATCTGGTTAGGTGGTCGGCCGCTAGATTCACCGCTCCTTTTTTATCACGGATGATGACATCAAATTCTTGGAGGAGTAGAATCCAACAAAGCAATCTCGGTTTAGCATCTTGCTTAGCAAGCAGATACTTAAGAGCCGAGTGGTATGTATACACTATGGTCTTTGACAAGACTAGATAAGGTCGAAATTTCTCAAAAGCATACACCACGGCTAATAATTCTTTTTTCGTCGTGGTGTAATGAGCTTGGGCATCAGTCATAGTCTTTCTCGCATAGTGTATTAGCTGAAAGTGTTTGGTCTTACGTTGCCCCAAGACTACCCTAACTGCAAAGTCACTAGAATCACACATAATTCCAAAGGGCAAGTCCCAATCGGGGGCAACTAATATCGGAGCTTCGGTTAGTTTCTTCTTAAGGGTCTCAAATGCCTCTCTACACTCGGTCAAGAAAATAAACGGAGTATCTTTTTCAAGAAGATGGGTCATCGACCGGGCGATTTTAGAAAAATATTGAATAAATCGACAATAAAACCCGGCGTGACCTAGAAAGCTCTGAATTCCTTTGGCAGACGTGGGAGGAGGTAATTTTGCAATAACATTAACTTTTGCCCTATCTACCTCAATCCCAGATTTTAAAATCTTGTGGCCGAGGACAATGCCCTCTTTGACCATGAAGTGTCACTTCTCCCAATTTAGAACAAGATTGGTGTCTTCACACCTTTTGAGCATTTTATCTAAATGGGAGAGGTAAGATGAGAAGGAATCCCCGAAGACCAAGAAATCATTCATAAAGACTTCCATTGTTTCCTCGATCATGTCGTGGAAAATGGCCATCATGCACCTTTAGAACGTGCCAGGAGCATTACATAAGCCGAAAGGAATACGTCGATAGGCAAATGTTCCATAAGGGCAAGTGAAAGTAGTCTTCTCTTGGTCTTGCGGGTCAACCAGGATTTGGAAATACCCAGAGAATCCATCTAAGAAACAATAGTACTCATTCCCAGCTAATCGTTCTAACATTTGGTCCATGAAGGGTAATGGGAAATGGTCTTTTTGGGTGGCATCGTTTAATTATACCTAAAGTCAATACAAACACGCCACCCGGGTAACTAACCAAGTCGGATTATCTCGTTATCCATCATTTGTTCACAACGGTCCATAATCCACCCTTTTTGGGTACACACATGTACGTGCTAATAATCCAAGACTATCTAAGATAAGGTAAAAATCACTCTGGCATCACGGAGTTTTTTACCAACTTCCTTTTTGATAACTTCATGAATTTTTTGATTAACCCTTCTTTGATGTTGGACCGCCGGTTTAAAGTCATCCTCCATTAAGATTTTGTGAGTGCAAAATTGCAGGTCAATACCCTTAATGTCGGAGAGTTTCTAAGCAATTGCTTGCTTGTGAGACTTTAAAACCTTTATGAGGCATTCCTTCTCTTCGTCTTTCAAGTTTTTAACAATAATGCCGGGTAATTTATTGCTACCCTCCAAAAATGCATACTCGAGATGAGAAGGTAAGTCCTTGAGTTCAAGCTCTGAGGGTTCATCAATTAAGGATTTAACGCTTTTAAGTTCTTCATACTTTAGGTTCTTCGGAGGGAGCGGAGAGTACGAGTCATTATTTAACATTTCTTTAATTAGACGAATGTCTCCCTCCGGAT
>BQNB010075037.1:7045-31598 GCA_026074375.1 Tanacetum coccineum | reverse complement strand
TAATTGTGGGTCAAAAGTCAAACAATATCCATTAAATGGGAGAGAAAAATATCTATATATATAATAAAAAGCTTTGTTAAGCTTTTTAATATTTGTGATGTCATTTGTGACATAAGCAAGATTTCAAAAAAAACCTTTGTTTATTATATATATAGATTTCTCTCTCCCATTTAATGGATATTGTTTGACTTTTGACCCACAATTAATATGAACCGAAATTATGCAAAGTTACCATTATGAATTCAATTAACATTAAAATTCAAAAAAATAAAATTCAATTAACATTAAATCATTTTAATTTTATGATTAATTGTTTCCTAATTAGAGGTCTGCATACATAGGTTATGTAATTATGTAGTAACAGTGACTTTTGACTCACAATTAATATGAACTAAAAATTATGCAAGATTATCATTATGAATTCAATTAACATTATGAATTCATACATCGGTTATGTAATTATGTAGTAAAGGGAAACAAATTATGCAAGGTTACCTTTATGAATTCATACATAGGTTTATCATAATTACACGTATTCTGCATCAACCGTATAAATGATACATATGAGGTATCACACATTCACAATACTCATTCCATCGTTTACATCTATTTTGTTTTTCTATCACTTGATTTTTAAGTATTTTGTTCAATTGATTTTTAAGAATCTGTTTATTATTTTGTTAGTATTTTGTTCAATTGATTTTTAAGTATCACTTTTTTTGTCTATTTACGGATTTATGTTTCAATTGATGTTTAATGTGTTGTTTCTTTATAAATTCAATTAACATTAAAGTTTAAAAAAATAAAATTCAATTAACATTAAATCATTTTAATTTTATGATTGATTGTTTCCTAATTAGATGTCTGCATACATCGGTTATGTAATTATGTAGTAACAGTGACTTTTGACCCACAATTAATATGAATAAAAAATTATGCAAGATTACCATTATGAATTCAATTAACATTATAAATTCATACATCGGTTATGTAATTATGTAGTAAAGGGAAAAAAATTATGCAAGGTTACCATTATGAATTCATAATACATAGTTTTTATCATAATTACACGCATTCGCCTCAACCGTAACTAAAAGAATACATATGAGGTATCAACATTCACAATACCATTCTCGTTTACATCTATTTTATTTTTCTAATCACTTTGATTTTTAAGTATTTTTGTCAATTGAATTTTTAAATAATGTGGTTATTATTTGTTATTATTTTGTTCTAATTTGTTTAATTGATTTTTTAAGTATCACTTTTTTTGTCTATTTACGGATTTATGTTTCAATTGATGTTTAATGTGTTGTGTCTTTATGAATTCAATTAACAAATCAGTTAACCCCGAGAAACTTACAGTGTACCTGTTGCCAAAGAATATGCAAGGTTACCATTATGAATTCATACATAGGTTTATCATAATTACACGCATTATGCCTCAACCGTATAAATGATACATATGAGGTATCACACATTCACAATACTCATTCCATCGTTTACATCTATTTTGTTTTTCTATCACTTGATTTTTAAGTATTTTGTTCAATTGATTTTTAAGAATCTGGTTAGTATTTTGTTAGTATTTTGGTTCGTATTTTGTTCAATTGATTTTTAAGTATCACTTTTTTTTCTATTTACGGATTTATGTTTCAATTGATGTTTAATGTGTTGTTTCTTTGGCAACAGGTACACTGTAAGTTTCTCGGGGTCAACTGATTTGTGTGTAATTTGATGAGAGCTTTGATTCAGAAATACGGCATAAGAAACCCCCTAAAGTCCTTTGCATACAATCTCATTTCTATGGCATACCAATGTAAGTCTCTTTGTATCTTTCTATATTTTATTTCATATTTTTTGTGTTATTTGACACATGTTTGAGGTTTTTGGTATTTGTGGATTTTTTTTTCATATATTATTTCAAAACCACAATTTAGTCTTGCTTGTGGCGTTTGGGAACCTAAGTTTTGCAAAACTTGTGTAGATTTATCTTGAACATTGACGCAACTGAACTGTTTGATAGGATGCCTGATTACAAGAATATTGAAAAAATGTTGGTAATGCTTCATATCCTGTTTACGTACTTTTGATTATATGTAGATGTACGCTATTTTGACATTCTGGCTTACATTGGATTACTAACAAGTTTTGAAGTTTAATATTCTATGCAATTTACAAACACGTTAGCTAGGTCTATGATGCTGGAATTTGTGGAGCTACACTGCAAGTAATTGCATTAAACTATGATGCAATTCATGTAAATAATATGTACTTATTGAGGTAAGTTCTATCTATTTGACTTGAGATTATGTGTCAAACTATATCTTTCTAATCACATTGTTTCTTGCACGATGTTAATCCTCTTAAGAAGGCTGCATGTAGGATCGTTTAATTCATAACACGGTGATGATTCTTGTGATTGGGCTAGTTTCTAGAGAGAGAAACACATAGAGAGATTTTCTAAAGAGAGAAAGTGTATGTGTTAAAGTGAAAATGATTTTTGACTAGCTTACTCTTCCAAAGTTGGAAGAGGCTTATATAGTTTTTACAAAATACCGGGTATTAGTACCCGTCTTAAAACCGAAAGACATACGATTAACTATTAAACTATGAACTATTATAAACAATAAATATACGGGGTGACCGAGTCTTTTACTCATATCTAACAATCTCCCCCTAAGGGAGGTCACCTTTGCTTTATTATAACTTATAAGTTCAAGGCTACTACAAAGTATATTTGTTAAGTTGACAATAACTTTTCATGTTTTAATTTTGTATGTAAACTTCTTTTTTCATTGGAATTTTGTATGTAAACTTTAATTCTTGTTCTTGAATTTGGTATATGAGAGATAAACGTTATTCTCTATGTTACTTCAATATTTGATTTGTTTTTTTACCTTTTAAAAGCTACCGTGGACATTATACACGTGTTTATAAGCTAGTATCTATATATATAAAGATTGAGTACACTTAATTTAATAGGGCGTCTTTATGACTCAAAACCATTATGACTCATTAACGATTTGGCTTTGCAGTTGCCCTCGAATTGAATGTCTTGCATTTTTCATTTTCTATATACCAAAATTGTTTAGCCATTCACACCTTTAACTGCATTAACTAAAATTAACATCAGGAATATGAAGTATTTTGCATTACTCTTCATATCTCCACTATGAATAATTATATAAACTCCACCCATTAGGATGTGCAAACATATCACTTTTGTTTTGTTCACAACACATATGTAAAAGAATAAGTGAGTTATATCAGTCTTATAAGAGAAATAGTTTACTAAAATTTAAATATGTTACTTCAATATTGTTGCACGAGAATGTTTGCAAGATATTACTGTTATATGCAATGAGGTGACGATGTCTAAAGATATCAAGCATAAAAATATAGTTTCAATTTTCAAGATTACTACGAGGGAAAGTTTATTCATCATAAACAAGCATGAGGCCAATGGAAGTCTGGACAAACATTTAAGTGGGCCAACCCTCACTTGGATCCAAAGGTTGCATATTTGTGTTTGTATTAAGGATGCATTGCGTTACATTCATGATATCAAAGAAGAAGCAAGCAGATTCACATGATAATTCAACCATGTCAACTTCTATTTACTTTCAAAGTTTCAAGTAAATAGATATATAACATGCGATTTAAGCAGAATAACTTTACACACAAACACAAACAACTACCTGCATTTACGAGATTACATTGGTAACCAACCCGTTTTCATGCTAATATGCTCATATACTCCACACTAATTATTAAAATTCAGATTTTTCACAAAAAGCAAGCCCGGTGCAACGCACGGGGTCGGCACGCCTCGTATTTTTAAAATTTTCATTTTTTTGAAAAAGGTTAAAAATGGTTTAGTAACCTCCATTTAATGCTGCCATCACACTTGCACTATCCTTTTTGTTTCGGCAACTATTTTTTTGTTTCTTTGTCATGCACTTTTTGTAGGCATGATGTATGGATAACGGTCAAACAACATTTAAAAAGACAAATTAGGAAAGGATCATGTTTGTGAGAGTGCTCATTTAATGCATAGTGGGTTATTTGAGTGATATATGGGAGAAGTGGGGACCCACGACTATTGGATGACAGTTAGATAAAGAATATTTGTTCTTTATTTAATGTGTTCAGTCATCAACCTAGGACATTAAGTAACTAAATACTTAGAGTGTCCCACCCCCAAATAGGGTCCCGTCTAATTTAGCGTCCAGGGGCGTGACGTTACTGAATATCTCAAGTACAAAGTATAAAGAAAGACCTCTAAGGGTACGTTTTGAAAATAAACACCATTGCATAAATTTAAAATATTAATAAGTTTACATCGATCAAATTTAAAAGATTCAAGAGTTAAAATGCGGAAGATTAAATAAGTTTAACAACGGTATTTAAAGACATAGATAAATTTCTAGTAAACCGGTCTGGGCAAATAGACTTCACATAAGTCAAGCAACAACATCCATGCTAAGCACCTGAGAAAAACATGCTTAAAACGTCAACATAAAGTTGGTGAATTCATAGGTTTAGTTCAAACATAATTAATGTGGACTACAAGATTATCAAAACGTATGCGACAGTTATAGGAGATACAACTTCACATAAAGAGGCATTTACGTTGCACTAAGCTCATGACACCGAAGCTAATACTGAAAGATAGCATGTACACTGCTATATAAGGCTTGCCCTTCAGGTGTCTGACCAAAGACCACCTAACTAGTTTCGACATGACATATATCCGTCAGTTCTTGGTAAACTCAAACTAGTAAGTGCTTCTTACCCGGATAGGGATCATTAGTCCTAATAGATCTATTTATTCACTCGCGCTCACTTAACCAGCCAGTCGGTTAAAGGTGATTAACAGTTCATGATAAGGGGCGATAATATGGTCTAATCCCTACTTAGGGCAACACGTTTTTAAACCGGAGAATTTTTACGATTAGTACTTGTGTTAATCTTTAAAAGAAACGCAATGTTTTTCACCCCAAGTTAGAAAAACAATTATTCAAAAACGAGTAAAGAGAGGGGCTATGAACTCACCTTGATTGGTGAATTGAAGTAGTGAATAGTCTAGAAATAAAATCACTCGGTAACGAACGACGGTTCGTAAAGACAACCTATGAAATGAAGGTTTGGTTTAATATCGGAGTAGTGTAGAATTGCGGATAATGCATAAGTATATACTAGTGTACTTTTGTTAATATATTTCCAAAAATTATCATTTGTGATTGTATAGTAATTAAAATATTTTCATAAGTAAAACGGATAATAATAGTATGTATATTAATATTACATACAATATAAATATATATTATATATATATTTGTATATATATATAACGTTCGGTACATTATTAAATTCCCGTATATCTGGTTATATCACGTGCGTTTCTTAGTATTTACTAAGTATAAATAATTTATAAAAATTTCGGCATGACCCGTTCGTATTTACACATTTCCAAAGTCGTAGACTTTATTTACAAACCATTTTTCATATCACTTTAAATCTACATTTCACAATTACCACTATGCATCATCAAATCCCTTTTTAATATCTAGTCAAAAGACCATTCGGACCCTTATTGGACTTTTAGACCCAGCAAGCCTAATTTTATTATTCGTAATGTCTAATGCTCAAAATAAGTTAAACGTATAACGTCTAAGTCGTGCATTATTAAATAAGCTATTCATGAACTTATTCAATAAGCTACACCGTGGGTTTTACACATTGGTGTATTGTATTTATGTTGGGCCTTGGCCCGTTAAATAAAAAATGTAGTTTTACTTATCCATTTAGTTCGATATGCAAAACATTTTAATATTAAACACGAGACTTAATAATAAGCTATAAATAAGCTCACAATAAGCCAAGACAAAGACCCATTAAGCCAATCATGGGTCTTAAGTCACAGTTTGGGCTTGTGTGTTGGGCCAAAATCTTATAAGCTCACATGGACCCATTTATTAAGTCCATCAAGCCAATAAGTATCGAACAAGTCCTCGGTTCATCAATAAGCTATAATAAGCTCTCGATAAGCCCAAGTAAAATAAGCCAAACCACTTAAGCTCAAGAGTAAGCTCGTGGTGTTGGGCCTTTGGTGTGGGACGCGGCTAAAAGCCCAAACAAGCCATATTCGGGCTTATTTATTAAGCCGAATAAGTTCACCATTCGTCCTTTCAAAATAAGCTAGAAAAATAAGCCAATAAATATAAGCCGAACATAATAAGCTACAAAAATCATTTTCTTTTGTTTCCTAGTTGGGCCGAACCAAACATAAGCCCAATAAGCTCAAATAAAATCAAATAAGCTTTCCCAAAAGCTTATTTACATAAGCCGAACATAATAAGCCATAAATTAACATTTTCACTATACGAAAATAATCACGATCACAAAACTATACTTTCCTTATATTTTCTTTTATTATTTTCGAGCAATAGGTATAACCTTTTAAGGTTTACGTAGTTTCAAAATCTTTATTTTTATGAAACAAGTTGTACAACTAGTATGTATGCATTAAGATGATCATAAAAGTACAAGTTTTAAAAAGATTAAGAGACTTACAAAAAGAAGTGGATTAGAAGGATGATTTATGACTACAAACAACCCAAATGTTGTTTATTATTAACCCGAATACAAAAAGTATTAACCACAAACAATATCTTCAAAGGTTTTTGATCAAGATTGGAAAATTTATGAATGTGTGTGTGTGTTTGAGGGGGTTCGAACAAGAGAGAGCAAAGAAAGAAGAGAGAAAACTCAAAGTTTGTGTGTGTGAATAATGAAAATGAGAATGAGATATACATGTGATATATAAGAACAAAATTTCACACACCAAGAGTGTGTGTGTTGATGCATGCGTCGACTAGAAGACAATGGACCAATTTGATCTTCTAATGAGGTTCATGGTGGACAAAAACTAGTCACATGGTGGCTTATATGTGTCTTATTGATTTAAAATTCAAAATGGCATCCCATGCATGCATGTGTGTGTGTATTCGGTTAGGATAAAGTCAAGGAGGGGACCATTGTGGTCTCCACCATGCAAAAGTTAGTGGGTTTGAGATGAATTAATTTCCATGGTTCCTAACTTACACATATTGATCAAGTAAAACATGTGGCACACGAATAACGAAAATGAGTAATGATATCACGAAAAATTATGAAATTTTAAATATCAATTAATAAGGTAAAAACGCATCCACTAACGAAAGACTATGATGATTGGCAACCCGGTTTACTCCTGGTTACGATTCTTAGATAATAACAGAACAACTTTGTTGGGATTCTTGATTTGATGAGACAAAGTGAATAAAAGAATGAAACAAAAGGACTTAAATGCAAAAGAAGAATTCTTTAAAAAATGGAAGATTTTGAAGATTTCATAAGATCTCTTTAAGAAGATAAAGATACAAAAGATAATATTATATGTTAGGAAGATATTATTTGTTCTTATCTTTTGTAATTTGTTCTTATCCTTTGTAAACCTAGATATCTCTAGTATATAAAGAGATATCAGGCATATGGTTTAGATATCCCATAAACATAGAACTCTCCCAATGAGAGTCTAGAAAAACGTGTGTATGTGTACACGTTTAGTTAGTAGTTAGATTAATAGTTAGTTAGTTAGTAGCTCCAAGGTATAGAATTAGGGCAAGGTGGAAACGTATGAGAATAAAAACCTTGTTTGATAATATATTATTCTTTATATTCCGCTGCAGATTTATATTATCTATAAAACATATCCTAGATAGGCTTAAACAATCTCCACAATTGGTATTAGAGTCTCGTGGCTCTTAATCTAGGATCTACAAGGTGTTTGGTGTCGCATCTATCAAGGAAAAGAGGTATGAATTTTCTGTCATGGTTATCATGTCGAATATGGTGATATTAGGGTTTTCAGCAACCCTAATTAGATATAAGAGGAAGTTTGTTCACAATTGTTGTTGATTGGTTCGTAACAACAAGATGGTTGCTGATTGTGGTTCTTGGTTACATAATTCAAGAGTTCTTTGGAAACTATTCTATAAAAAGAATCATTAGCAGTTGATGAGCATGATGAATTAGTGACAGCCTAGTGACAGCTTTGTGACACTAAAAAGTATCGTCTGGATACTTAAAAAAGGTATCCTTAAATAGTGGTTATATGTTTTGTACTGCTCGTTGGTGGTTACTATTGCCACGAGACACAGTACTGTTGGTGATCATAAATATTGGTGCTTTATTGACACTAAAAAGTGTCTCAAAAGGTATGGGAGGAAGGAGCACTTTATACTACCAATACAAGTTAGTACTGCTCGTTCAAGGGAAGTTAATGCTGCCAAAGGTACGTTGATGCTGCTGATTTACGTTAGTACTGCCAGAAGGATTTAGTACTGCCAGATTTGTATGTTAGTACTGCTAGCCTTATTTTTTGAAGACAATTTATGTTGCTAGCATTATACAATGATATTTGTGCTGCTAGGGTAATTAGATAACTTGTTACTGCTACCAAAGATGATAAAAAAGAAGTTTGTGCTGTCAATGTTATTAGTGCTGCTGTCCTTAAAGATTAATACTGCTAAGGTTTTGAAAAGGCAATTACAACTGCTAGCTTTAAAGCAGTATTAAGTTTGTACTGCTAGCATTGGGCTTAAAGAAAGTTAATACTGCTTGAAGATATTAATACTGCTAGTATCATCAGATATCGGATAACACACAGATTTTGGATCTCGTACAACACACACAAAAGGAAGTTAATACTGTTGTGGTTATTAGTACTGCTAGGGTTAGTAGTTACTACTGTTGGACTTAAACCAAGGTTTGTGCTGCTCATATATTTTTAATACTGCCAATAGAAGGAGTTACTATTGTTAGTTGCTACTGATTGGTTTAAGGGGAAGATAACAGATTGATTTGGTTTAAATGTTCTTAAACGTTTAAAAGGCTCGTATTTTCTTGGATTAATTGGTTACGAAGAAGGTTGTTTATCGCTTATTTGAAGTTGAAGTGGAATTATTTGTGTTTGTGTTTTATCATACCTTTTAGCAGGAGGTAACTTGTTTGTGTTTTCAATGATGTGACGAAGACTTGACGAATCTAGCAAAGGTGTGTGATTACTCTTATGGTGCTTAATGCTCACATTTTCTATCACTTTAAGGAGTGTTACTCGTTGTTGTGTCAGTGTCTATATAGTATGTGGACTTTTGTTAAGAGATTGCGATCATACTTATAACCTTTGGTCTTGATTTATTTATAACCTTGGAGTCACGTGGATAGTACAAGACATAAGACACAAGTTTAGGTTATTCTATTTCTACATCAAGTTCGTTACACTTAGTTTTCTTCATCAAGTAATCATTACAAAAAGCCTACAGAATTTGAAGATTTAAGAGATGGTTAACATATGGGTTTTAGGGGAAGTTTATTGACAAAATGTTTAATCATTAGGTTATGTTCATGCACTACTTAAGATGAAGTGTTTCGTTACTACTGCTGATCATTATTACTACTACTAATTTATATTTCTACTGCTCAGATTCATTTTTCTTATTGTGCGTAATGGTGGGCAATTTGATTATTAGAAGGCTGGATTAGTAGTTGTGGTATATGATTTGTAGCTGTTATGATCCAAGTTACATATCTTTAGAAGACCCATATTCGATTATGACAAAAAGGGGAAGAAGATTACAGAGATATGATTTGCAGCTTATCATGTGTGGTGACATGGCAGGTTACAAAGGAAAAGGGAAGTTTTTGTTTCATTCAGGGAGATGATCACATCTCAACTTAAAGGGAAGCTTTGGCTTTATGATGAAGTTCATACACAACTTTGTTTGTTTTTTTATCATCAAATAGGGGAAGATTGTTGGGATTCTTGATTTGATGAGACAAAGTGAATAAAAGAATGAAACAAAAGGACTTAAATGCAAAAGAAGAATTCTTCAAAAGATGGAAGATTTTGAAGATTTCAGAAGATCTCCTTAAGAAGATAAAGATACAGAAGATAATATTATATGTTAGGAAGATATTATTTGTTCTTATCTTTTGTAATTTGTTCTTATCCTTTGTAAACCTAGATATCTCTAGTATATAAAGAGATATCAGGCATATGGTTTTAGGCATCCAGAAAACATAGAACTCTCCCAATGAGAGTCTAGAAAAACGTGTGTGTGTACACGTTTAGTTAGTAGTTAGATTAATAGTTAGTTAGTAGCTCCAAGGTATAGAATTGGGGCAAGGTGGAAACGTATGAGAATAAAAACCTTGTTTGATAATATATTGTTCTTTATATTCCGCTGCATATTTATATTATCTGTAAAACATATCCTAGATGGGCTTAAACGATCTCCACAAACTTCCCGGTTAAACGTAAAAACTTAAACAAAACTTTAAAATTCAAATTACTAAACAAAAATGGCTAAATTATTGAACGAAAATTTGAGGGGTGTCACATCCTTTCCCCGTTAAAAGAGCCTTATCCTCAAGGCCTACGACGTAGCATCTGGCACATGCGCATAAATTGGGAAAAAATGAGGGTAGTTCTTTTGCATTTGATCTTCATGCTCCCAGGTGAACTCAGGACCTCTCCTAGAGTTCCAGCGTACCTTTACAATCGGAATACGGCTCTGCTTTAGATGTTTGACCTCACGGTCCATGATCTTGACATGTTCTTCGATGAAGTGCAGTTTGTTGTCAACTTGGATTTCATCTAACGGTATAGCAAGAGGTTCATCAGACATGCATTTCTTCAAATTCGAGATGTGAAACGTACTATGAACTTTACTCAACTGCTCTAGGAGTTCAAGTCGGTAGGCAACTATTCCTACTTTAGCAATGATCTTAAAAGGTCCTATTTAACGAGGGTTCAACTTTCCCCGTTTGCCAAAACGTATCACCTCTTTCCATGGCGATACTTTCAACATGACCCTATCTCCTACTTGAAACTCAAGGGGTTTCCGTCTTACGTCAGTATAGCTCTTTTGACGATCACGGATGGCTTGGATACGACTCTTAATTTGAACGATATTCTTAGTTGTCTCGTGGATGATCTCTAGGCTAGTGAGTTGACTATCTCCAACTTCAGCCCAACAAATAGGTGATCGACACTTGTGCCTATACAACACCTAAAATGGAGCAGCCTTAATGCTGGTATGGTAACTATTGTTGTATGAAAATTCCACCAACGGTAAGTGTCTATCCCAACCTTATCCAAAGTCGAGTACACATGCACGTAACATGTCCTCCAATGTTTGAATGGTTCTCTCACTTTAACCTTTGGTCTGCGGGTGATAAGCTGTACTCATATCCAATCGAGTACCTAATGCTTTATTTAGAGACTTCCAAATATGTAAAGTAAATCTCCCATCACGATCAGAGATGATTGAAACTGGCACTCCATGCCTTGAGACTATTTCCTTCAAGTACTGTCTCATCAACTTCTCTAACGTGTCATCCTCTCTCACAGGCAAGGCAGACTTAGTGAGACGATCAATGATTACCCGAATATTGTCTTGACCAGTTGTTGTCTTTGACAATTTAGTCACAAAATCCATCGTTATATTCTCCCATTTCCATTGTAGGATTTCTGGTTGAACCAACAAACTGGACGGCTTCTGATATTCTACCTTAACCTTGGCATACGTTAAACACTTGCTAACATAGGTGGCAATTTCTGCTTTCATATTGGGCCACCAATACAGCTTTTTCAAGTCTTGGTACATCTTATCTGATCTAAGATGTATTGAATACTTTGACTTATGAGACTCATGCATAATCAAAGCTCTCAAGTCACCAAAACACGAAATCCAACTTTGATTGTTCAAACATAACGTTCCGTCAGCACGAGGTTCTAACTTGTTAATCATACCATGCAGATCTTCGTTGATGGAGTTCTCTTCTTTTCTGGCTTTCAATTGAGCACTCAGAATTTGCTTAGGAAGGTTCAATCCAATAGTCAAAACTAAGGCCCAAACTCATAGCGTGCTTTCAATTAAGCACTCAGAATTTCCTGGGTGATATCAAATCTCACAGTCGTAGTCGCTCAACAACTCTAACCACCGTCGTTGTCTCATGTTCAGCTCCTTCTGATAGATAATGTGTTGTAAACTCTAGTGATCAGTGAACATGACACACTTCGTACCATACATATAGTGTCTCTACATCTTTAAGGCAAACACGACTGCACCAAGCTCTAGGTCATGTGTAATATAGTTCTTCTCATGAACCTTGAGTTAGCAGGATGCGTAAGCTATGACCTTCTCTTTTTGCATCAAACCACACCCAACCCTTTATGCGAAGCATCGCAGTATACTACGAAGTTCTCACTTCCCTCGAGTAAAGCCAAAATCGGCGAACTACATAATTTCTGTTTCAATAGTTTAAACGCAGCCTCTGCCTTTTCTCCCCATCAAACTTCACACTTTTTTGAGTCAACTTCGTCATAGGCCTATCGATTCTTGAGAAACATTCGATAAATCATTGGTAGTAACCAGCCAAACCTAAAAATTAACGAATCTCAATTGGTGTCTTGGGTGACGCCCAATCCATGATGGACTCAATCTTAGCTGGATCAACGTGAATGCCTTCACTATTAATCACGTGACCAAGAAATTGTACCTTTGACAGCCAAAACTCACACTTTAAAAACTTGGCGTACAACTCCTCCTTCTTAAGTAACCTCAGAATTAACTTAAGGTGCCCTTCATGCTCCTTTCTGCTTTTGGAGTAGATCAAAATATCATCGATGAATACAATCACGAATCTATCTAGGTACAGTTTGCACACCTAATTCATCAAATCCATGAATACTGCTAGTGCATTAATCAAGCCAAACGACATTACTTGGAACTTGTAGTGACCATAGTGAGTCCTAAATGCTGTCTTTGGAATGTATTCCTCACGAACTCTGAGTTGGTGATAACCAGATCTCAGGTCAATCTTAGAGTAGACTCTTGACCCTTGAAGTTGATAAAACAAGTCATCGATTCTCAGAAGTGGGTATCGGTTCTTCACAGTAAGTTTATTTAGCTCACGGTAGTCGATACATATCTGAAAAGATCTATCTTTCTTTTTGACAAACAAAACCAGAGCTCCCCAGGGTGAGGAACTGGGTCTTATAAATCCCTTGTCAGAAAGTTCTTGCAACTGAGTTGATAACTCTTGCATCTCGGCTGGTGTTAATCGATACGGGGCTCGTGCTATAGGTGCAACGGCAGGGACTAATTCGATTTGAAATTCAACTTATCGAGCAGGTGGTAGTCCAGGCAAGTCTTCTGGAAAGATTTCCAAAAATTCCTGTACAATCGTCACGTCCTCAAGTCTCTTCTCCTCTGACTTGTCCTCAGTCTTCTTGGATGTAACTTGCGCTAGATAAACTTGACATCCCTTTTGTATATACTTCTGGGTCTTCGTACACGATATGATGTTTAGCCTTGACTTACTTCCGCCATCATAATCATCACCTCAGATTATCAATACCTCATCTGCATAAGGGATACAGACGACTTTCTCGTCAAAAATGATCAACGCGTGGTATTTTGCCAACCAATCCATACCGATGATGAAGTTGAAACTACCAAGTTTACGGGTATTAGATCTATGTCGAATGAATGACCTAATAATCCTAACGTACAGCCTCTAAGGATAACATTTGTTTATGAAATTCTTCTGTCGGTAAGTTTTACGACATAACTAGTGTCTAAAGTGGATGGTGCAACATCAAGCAAAACACTAAAGGTAGGCAACACAAAACTCCTATCGGCACCCGAATCAAATAACAAAGAAGCATAACAGTTATTGAGAAGGAACGTACCCGTGACGACGTTGGAATCGGGGTTTGCTCCTCCTCCTCTAATGGCATAAGCCCTTGATGTAGCTTTGTTACCTCCAGTATGGTTTTCAATCTTGTTTCCATTCTTGTTTCTAGTCTTGTTTCCACGGTTCTGACTCCTCAACTTAGGACAATCTTTCCTAAAATGTCCCGGCCTTCTACACTCATAACAAACAATACCCGGCTGATTCCTAACTGGGACTCTCTGGGTGTTTAGAGTAAAAGTGACCTTACAATCCCTAGTTATATGACCGACTCTCTTACAGTTTCCACATCTCACAGTACACGGCCCTGCATGGTGCAACTTGCACTTGTTGCAGTAGGGAAGAGATCCAACATACCCCTTTTTCTCATTGTTCCCAGCCGTGTAAGCTCTTGCCACATTCTGGCCTCTAACATTTTGCCACTTGAAAATTGGTTGCTGCCCATGATTGTCTCTCAGGTTGTTCTCTAACCTTCTCTTGTTTTTAGCACTTCTAGCATATCCCTTCAACTTTTGATCCATTAAGTTGTTGGCAATACAAATTGCATCTTGAAATTTAGTGGGTTCACCAGCGATTACATTCCCTTGGATATTGTCAGGCAAACCTCCAACAAATCTCTTAACTTTGTCCTCCTCATTTGGGACCATTCTAGTACACAACAGTACCAGTTCCTGAAATGTTCTGGTATAAGCAGTCAAGTCATTTCCTTTCACAGCCAAGTTCCATAACTCGGTTTCCATCTTCTAAATCTCGTTTCTTAGACAGTACACCTTTGTCATCAACTTCATAAGCTCTGCCCAACTCATGGCATAGGCGGCCTCAATCCCAATTGTCCACTTATAGGAGTTCCACCAAGTTAGAGCATTGTTCAATAGCGTGCACGTAACATACTTCACTTGGTACTTCTCTGGACAGTTGCTAATGTGGAACACCATTTCTATCTTCTTGAACCAACGAGTTAACCCAACAACTCCTTCCGTCCTATTAAAGCTAAGGGGCTGGCACTTCAGGAAGTCTTGATATGTGCACTCTCGAGCAACATGCACAAAACCTCTAGGGTTATAACCATTTCCTCCACCGTTCCCATTACCATTTCCAATCGCTCCTCTATTTCCATTTCCTCCATTTCCATTTTCTCCATTTCCATTTACTCCATTTTCATTTACTCCATTTCCATTTCCTTCATTCCCATTTACTTCATTTCTACTTATTTCTTCCTGTTCACTCCCACCTCCTATAAGGGGTTCAAGGTTTCTGGCGGCATCGCGAGCTCCTAATGCTCCTGCCAACCGGCGGTCAATTTGTTTGTTAATTCCTTCATGTGTCCTTGATGCTCCAGATCGTGTGTTAGGCATTGTCCTACAATGTAATAATACACAACATGATGAAATTTCTTGGAGATACGAGATTGTTAACAGGGTTTAAAAAATAACAAGTCTTATTACACAGAAATACAAAATCATAATGACTTCATGATAATGCCACAATTTAGTAATAATATAGCATGCAACGAGCAAAAGAAAATATATCATTAAGTCGAGAATATCGAACATAGAATAGTAATCATTAGATTTCATATCATCAATACTAATGGTTACAACATGGTTCCAAAATATATGATTTACAAATGCCTAATAACTAGCTACTACTAGGTGCTACACGTCAACACTAGGATACTCAAGAAATAATCTAAGAACGGTAGCCCAAATGCCTCCTAGCATAAGCCTCAAGCCTAGCAATCCTTATGCGATCATAAAATCTAAAATGCCGAATCTGTCTCATCTCCCTCTCAATACGCAACTCCCTACGCTAAGACCGGGTAACTCTCTGACTCGCAACATCTATCATGTCTCTAAGTCTCATATTATCCTGCTCTAGCCCTTTGATCCTCTCCAACATATCAACACTCTGTTGTCCCGTCGCTACGATCCTATGTCCCTGATCACTCTGGACACTCTCAATAGCTTGAATACGGTGAACCAGAATCTCCTCAGTATGATCATGAAACCTCTAAACTGGATCTCCTAATGTCACATATGGGACCTCTACAGCTCCTTCCTCCTGAGCAAGCTTGGGGATATCATCAGCTATCACTGGGTGAGTAACTCTATCAACTCTAACTTCAACCGGGCCTCTCGCACCCGTCTCGATCTCCTCTCGATCAAAAGCCTCAACTAGAACTCTAGCATCAATCCCTCTAACTCTAAGAGCATCCGCATAAGCGATACACTCGTCAATCTCTGCCTGAATCTCAAGGTCAATATCAATCCCATCACTCCTCTTAACATCATCATCCATCTCTAACTCAGTTCCTCTATACCTAGACGGCCCTCCATCGAACTAACCTCTAAATCCGTCACTGACTCAGGACTCCTAATCCTCTTAGGTGATGGTAAAAGATCAGCACGCGCATAAGACAATTCTCCAAATATAGGTAAAGATAATGGTACAGATGCATCATGGGATTTACTTCTCTTGCGAGAAGGACTCACAGAAGAAGAATCATGAGATGGTCTATCAAAAATAGCAGCAGATTAACGAGGAATACTTCGTACCAATAAACATAAATGATGACTAGGTCTCATACCCGATGATGGTGCTGGTAATGAATGACCGAATGAAGAATCAAATAGGTTATCTGAAGAAGGATCTGATGAAGTCTCTGATGATGAAATCGAAGATGAACTCGATGATGAATCTCTCAAAGAATCATCCAAAGCAAAATGATCTGAAGAAGAGTAGTCAACTTAATGTCTCACAGCAAGACGATGAGTAGGTAACGGTCCAACCCTCTTCCTCGCAGTCATCATGTGTACCAGCCCATTAGGATGGTAGCGATACGGTCAACCATGAGGAATAGGCTACCTAGGTGCAAGAATCATGACTTGAAGGCGAAGTGCACCAGATGCTACAGGTGTACTTTAAGTAGAAAGGGTTATCTCGGTGAGTGGTGTACCATGGGTGGGTGATGGTGGTGTATCAGGTGTGTCATTGCCTGAAGAATCATTAGTCGATGATCAGAATGGTAAAATAGCTGGTAGTGGTGGTATATGATCTGATGACGGATCCTCGGATAGATCAGACTCCGTATCAGATACGGGTGAATAATCAGGTGATGCGGGTGTATAGTCAGGTGATATGGGTGTTAATGCGGTATCAATATGAGTAGAAGGTGGAATCACGGAAGGTGTAGTGTCAAAAATAGTGGTAGGGGTAGTACCAAAACAAGATAACTCGTCCAGTAGATGTCCCTACACTCTCCTCAGATGAATCTGATGAAACTAAGATAACAAAGATAGCCATGAACTGCACAAGCAAAAGTTTATATAAATATCCTTTATATCAACCATGCATGATGCGGGAAAGAATGATCAAATGGGTAAATGAACGGATAAATGAATGAATAAACCATCGAATGCAGTTCTGCAAAAAGAATGCAATATAATTATAGTAGTATTAGTTATACTTAGCATTTAATTACATAGTACGTATATGTAAAATCACGTAAGGCACATATAGTCACGTGGGATCACATACTGGTTATAGACCAGACTTAGTTATACTACCTGGTTTTCTATAACCTTGGCTCTTGATACCAATCTGTCACTCCCCCAAACAGGGTCCTATCTGATTTAGCATCCGGGGGTGTGACGTCACTAAATATCTCAAGTACAAAGCATAAAGAATGACCTCTAAGGGTACGTTTTGAATATAAACACCGTTGCATAAATTTAAAATATTAATAAGTTTACATCGATCAAATTTAAAAGATTCAAGAGTTAAAATGCGGAAGCTTAAATAAGTTCAACAATGGTATTTAAAGACATAGATAAATTTCAGGTAAACCGGTCCGGGCAAATAGACTTCACATAAGTCAAGCAACGACATCCATGCTAAGCACCTGAGAAAAACATCATAAAATTGTCCAATAAAGTTTGAATTTCATAGGTTTTTAGTTCAAACATACATTAATTTTTTTTGTGAGACCACAAAGATTATCAAAACGTATGTGACAGTTATAAGAGATACAACTTCACATAAAGAGGCATTTACGTTGCACTAAGCTCATGACACCGAAGCTAATACTGAAAGATAACATGTACACTGCTATATAAGGCTTGCCCTTCAGGTGTCTGACCAAAGACTACCTAACTAGTTTCGACATGACATATATCTGTTAGTTATTGGCTAACTCGAACCAGTAAGTGCTTCTTACCGTCCCAATATATGTATTTATTCACTCGCGCTCACTTAACCAGCCAGTCGGTTAAAGGTGATTAACAGTTTATGATAATTCGGTTAAAGGTGATTAACAGTTCATGATAATTCGGGCAATAGTGGTCTAATCGCTACTTAGGCAACACGTAAACGGGGAATTTCTCACGTATAGTACTTATGTCCAGTTTTAAAAGCAAGCAATGATTCTTACCCCAAGTTATAAAACAATTATTCAAAACGAGTAAAGAGTGGGGATATGAACTCACCTTGATTGGTGAATTAAAGTTGTGATTAGTCTAGAAATAAAATCACTCGGTAACGAACGACGGTTCGTAAAGACAACCTATGAAATAAAGGTTTGGTTTAATATCGGAGTAGTGTAGAATTGCAGATAATGCATAAGTATATACTAGTGTACTTTTGTTAATATATTTCCAAAAATTAACGTTTGTGATCGTATAATAATTAAAATGGCTTCGTAAGTAAAATGAATAATAATAGTATGTATATTAATATTACATACATATAAATGTCTAAGTAAAATATATATTATATGTGTATTTTACATATATATATGTATATATATATATATATATTGTTCGGCACTTATTAAATTTCCATGTATCTAGTTTTATGATGTGCATTTTCTAGTATTGTCTAAGTATAAATAATTTATAAAAATTTCGGCATGACAAGTTCGTATTTACACGTTTTCCAAAGTCGTAGACTTTATTTAAAAATCATTTTCAAATCACTTTTAATCCACTTTTCATAATTACAAACTATACATCATCAAATCTCTTTTATAATTAGTCAAAAGACTATTCGGACCCTTATTGGGCTTTTAGACCCAATAAGCCTAATTTTTATTATTCGTAACGTCTAACGTTAAAAATAAGTCAAACATATAGCGTCTAAGTCGTACACTATAAAATAAGTTATTCATGAACTTATTCAATAAGCTACACCGTAGCTTTACGTCTTGGTGTATTGTGTTTATGTTGGGCCTTGGCCCGTTAAGTCAAAAATGTATCTTTACTTATCCATATAGTCCGATAAGCAAAACGTTTAAATATTAAATACAAGACTTAATAATAAGCTATCAATAAGCTCACAATAAGCCAAGACAAAGATCCATTAAGCCAACTGTGGGTCTTAAGTCACGGTTTGGGCTTGTGTGTTGGGCCGAAATCTTATAAGCTCACATGGACCCATTTATTAAGTCCGTTAAGCCAATAAGCATCGAACAAGTCCTCGGTTCATCAATAAGCTACAATAAGCTCTCAATAAGCCCAAGTAAAATAAGCCGAACCACATAAGCTCAAGAATAAGCTCGTGGAGTTGGGCCTTTGATGTGGGACGCGGCTAAAAGCCTAAACAAGCCATATTCGAGCTTATTTATTAAGCCGAATAAGCTCACTATTTGTCGTTTAAAAATAAGCTAGAAAAATAAGCCGATAAATATAAGCCGAAACAAAATAAGCTAAACAAACACTTTTCCTTTCTTTTCTAGTTGGGCCGAACAAAACATAAGCCCATTAAGCTCAATAAAATCAAAATAAGCTTTCCCAAAAGCTTATTTACATAAGCCGAACATAATAAGCCATAAGTTAACATCTTTATTACACGAAAATAACCACGATCACAAAACTATACTTTCCTTATATTTTTTTTTTATTATTTTCGAGCAATAGGTATAACCTTTTAAGGTTTACGTGGTTTTAAAATCTTTATTTTTACGAGACAAGTTGTACAACTAGTATGTATGTATGCATTAAGATGATCATAAAAGTACAAGTATTAAAAAGATTAAGAGACTTACAAAAAGAAGTGGATTAGAAGGATGATTGATGACTAGAAACAACCCAAACGTTGTTTATAATTAACCCGAATACAAAAAGTATTAACCACGAACAATATCATCAAAGGTTTTTGACTAAGATTGGAAAATTTATGAATGTGTGTGTGTGTGTTTAGGATTTTTGAACAAGAGAGAGCAAAGAAAGAAGAGAGAAAACTCAAAATTTGCATGTGTGAATAATGAAAATGAGAATGAGATATACATGTGATATATACGGAAAAAAATTCACACACCAAAAGTGTGTGTTGTGTGTGTGCCGTTCGAACCAAGCCAATGGATAAGGGGGGGCCAATTTGATCTACCAGTAAGGTTCAAGGTGGACAAAAACTAGTCACATGTTGGCTCATGTGTGTCTTATTGATTCAAAATTCAAAAATGGCATCCCATGCATGCATGTATGTGTGTATTCGGTTAGCATAGAGCCAAAGAGGGGACCATTGTGGTCTCCACCATGTAAGAGTTAGTAGGTTTGAGATGAATTAATTTCCATGGTTCCTAACTTGCACATATTGATCAAATAAAACACGTAGCACGCGAACAACGAAAACGAGTAACGGTATCACAAAAAATTATGAAATTTTAGATATTGCCTTAAAATGCTAAAACGTGGACATTGCCAAAATACTACAACGTTTGGTAACCCGGTTCACTCACGGTAACGATCCTTGGATAATAACGGAACAACTTCCCTGTTAAACGTAAAAGTCAAACGAAACTTTAAAATTTAAAATTATCAAACGGAAATCGCTATATTATTGAACGGAAATTTTCAGGGTGTGACATTCTTTCCCCGTTAGAAGAGCTTTGTCCTCAAAGCTTAAGACGTAGTATTAGACGTAGGTTCAGGATTTGCAAAAAGGTGCGGGTACTTTTTCTGCATTTGATCGTCACGCTCCCAGGTGAACTCAGGACCTCTCCTAGAGTTCTAGCATACCTTAACAATCGGAATACGGCTCTGCTTTAGACATTTAACCTCACGGTCTATGATCTCGACGGGTTCTTCGATGAAGTGTAGTTTGTCGTCAACTTGGATTTCATCTAATGGTATAGCAAGAGGTTCATCAGACATGCATTTATTCAAATTCGAGACGTGAAACGTACTATGAACTTTATTCAACTGCTCTGGGAGTTTAAGTAGGTAGGCAACGGTTCATACTTTAGCAATGATCTTAAAAGGTCCTATATAACGAGGGTTCAGCTTTCCCCGTTTGCCAAAACGTATCACCCCTTTCCATGATGATACTTTTAACATGACCTTATCTCATACTTGAAACTCAAGGGGTTTCCGTCTTACGTCGGCATAACTCTTTTGACGATCACGGGCGGCTTGGATACGGCTCTTAATTTGAACGATCTTCTTAGTTGTCTCGTGGATGATCTCTGGGCCAGTGAGCTGACTATCTCCAACTTCAGCCTAGCAAATAGGTGATCGACACTTACGCCCATACAACGCCTCAAATGGAGCAACCTTAATGCCGTTATGGTAACTGTTGTTGTACGAAAATTCTATCAACGGTAAGTGTCGATCCCAACCTTTTCTAAAGTCGAGTACACATGTACGTAACATGTCCTCCAATGTTTGAATGAACCTCTCACTATGACCATCGGTTTGCGGGTGATAAGCTGTACTCATGTCCAATCGAGTACCTAATGCTTTATTTAGAGACTTCCAAAAATGTGAAGTAAATCTCCCATCACGATCAGAGATGATCAAAACTGGCACTCTATGCCTTGAGACTACTTCCTTCAAGTACTGTCTCGTCAACTTCTCTAACGTCTCATCCTCTCTCATAGGTAAGAAATGAGCAGACTTAGTGAGACGATCAACGATTACCTAAATCGTGTCTTGACCGGTTGCCGTCTTTGGCAATTTAGAGGAGAGATTCGTGAGTATGTTTGCTGTTTTGGTTAGTATCATCAGACATAATCAAAATATAAACATCAAAGCAAAACCCAAACACTTTTGCTAAAACGCTCCTTATAAGATTCATAAAATGACAAACGGTTAAGGATTCCAGAACTACGTTGACAAGTGATCACGTAAGTTGATTTGGTATCCTTATGTGACATTGAAAGTGGGTTTCATGAAGGAGTCTACTTATTTCATCATCGAGACTTTCTTTTATTTTCTATCGATTGATGACTTGCTTGAACGATATACAGTTATGAATTAAGACTTTGATTATCTAGGTTTCCAGAAGTCATGGGTTTGGTTTCTTGGGATGAAGATCCTGGATTAATATCAATTAACAGGAGGAGTTTGTTGTAGTACTCAGTGTCACACACAGATGTCGATGTGGATGAATTTAAAGAGGTGTGGTACTTTCTTATTACTTTTGAGGTTGGGTTATAAGTTACTTAAGAGATTTTCTTTTTTTTTTATACACCGTTCTTCAATCAAACAACAGTGCAAGATTATGTAACAATTTTGGGGGGGATTTTACTTTCAGTTTCAAGTTTTGATAATATCGGGTTTACTTCCCCATGTGATCACGACAATAGGCTACAGAACGAGTTGGTAAGTTGCCAGAGAGTTTAAGTTGAGATGTAAATCAGCATTCCCTCTGGGTAATTTTTGTTGGCTATTCCAAGACAAAGATTACTTCAAAGCTCTAAGCAAAATCTTCAAAGTTTTCGATGACATTCATTCACAAGACCTTGATTATACCAGTGTTCTTGATTCCTTGCTTCATCTCCTTAAGGTTTCTGAATCAAGTCAAGAGGGTAATGATTTCTTTTGTATTTCAAGAATTTGTGCTTATGACAAGAAACTTCTCGAGTATTGAATGTACACGACATATGATGGTTCTGAGAGTTTGCAAAACCATATGGGGTTAAATGTGTCATCGGGGACTTAATTGACTTTGATGTTAATAAACCCACACAGAATACAATAAAAAAACGCCATGTTCCCATAAAATTATATTAAAAAAAACCCGTATAGCCAAAAAAATAAACCTTTAAACGTGAGCCCCACACATAAACTCATATAAGAAAAAAAAACAAACTATTAAATATGAGGACGAAAAAATAAAACCACACAAAATTAAAAAATTAAAAATAGTAATGCCTCGCAACTACGCGAAAGAAATTAACGACCCGCAGCAACGCGCGGGTAATCATGCTTGTTTATAAACCAAAATCAGCCAAACTATTAAGCTCAAAAAAAATACTACAACAATCACTAAACCCACCTGTGGCGAGTGATACCAAATGTAGGAACCCGGATACACTTTCACTTCAACATGTTAACCAAGAAATAAAGATGAGAAGAAAAATGAAGAATTTTAGAGAGAGAAACAAGAGAGAGAAAGTAGAGAGAAAATAAGAGATGGTTGATTAAACTTGTGAGAAAATACAAATGAACCAACACCCTCTCCACACTTGGAGAGGGGTATTTATACTTACACCACATGGGTCTTGTTGGGCTAAAGGTTTAATGTCTTGGGCCGGGCTCGGGATTACAATGGACCTTAATCCGGAACTAGTACAAGATTAAATTATGTTCACGAGCCCGTTTACCCTTTTAGCCTATTACAACATAAATGAGATAAAGAACGAGATTAATAATATAATTTGAGGCTAACATTTCTGAATACTTTTGGTTTTACTCTGGAGTTACGATCACCATCCAACTTCAAGACAACAGGACTTGTACAACCATGGCAGACACTTGACAAAATATTTGCTCGATGTCTTACTACGCGAGTCACGGGTCATGATCAACCGCCTTTGTAGATAATGCAGATGTTATATTGTTTTGTAATTAATGTTGGGTTTGTGCTCATGTCATACGAATATTTATACGGCTAGAAATACGTGAGCCTACGGGGTCACACACGTTATACATTTAGGTATCATTCTATTAATGTTAATAATAATATAATTATATATTTATTGTTTATATTAATATATGATTCGACGAATGAACACTAACGGTCGTTAATTAGTTTGTTAGATGTAACTAACTAATAAGGCTTTTTAATTAATGGGTAATTAAATGTAATTAACCATAAATAATTAGAAAAGTCAAAAAGTCAACCTCAAGGGGGTGAGGGCTTTAGTTTGACCGGCCTAAGGACCTAAGGGGTTGGATTGGGCTTTTGAGCTATCTTTTCCTACAAGGAATGTATTTTACGTAAACCCTAAATCCATCCCTATATAAGGAGGATCCTAGAGCTCATTATTCTCATCCCTTATCCCTCTCTTCTCTTGGTTCAATCGCAGAAACAACCCCAAAGGGGTTTTCTGGTTTTTTTTCTTGTTGTTCACAAATTCGTTGGTCAAGAACTAGCATTCGGGTGATACTGCTTGACGTGTAGTGTATGAACCGCGTGGAGGTTACTTACTTTAGTAACATGGAGTAGTTTTCGGTAAGCACGTTTATTACACACGTGCGTGTACTCAAAACTAGCTTGATTGCTAACGGTATGTTTCCTTATTTATGTTTTTATGTGTTAATTATTTATGCTATCCGCTGCGTAGCTCGTTTAATATTCTTGTAATATTAGGTTATTTAGATAACGATTTCTAACAACCTGTGCATTAGAGGGTTCACCTTCCCTAGGAGGTTCCACCTGAGGTGCAGTCTCCTTTAAGAACGGCGATAGAAGAACATCTTATGTTGCCACCTCTTAAAATTATGCCCATTATATTTGTTTGGTT
>BQNB010075036.1:15000-31598 GCA_026074375.1 Tanacetum coccineum | reverse complement strand
ATGATATAGGGTAGGGATCTTCTAACATTCACCAAAAGTCATAGACCAATGGCTAATGATTAGGAAAGGGAAGTAAATTGTTGTTAAATAAAAAGTACGAAACAAAAAGATTAAGACTAAGTTACAGTTGCTAGATACTTTTTCCGACCCTTACCATGACAAAGACACAACTATTTATAGACGTCTTGATCATAGATAAAAAACAACAACCTAAGTTGGCATTCCCATAACGGTCAACTTCTCATTCATCCTATAACTTTACATACTCTACAAGGCAAGCGGCAATATCCTCCACTTTATACAATACTCTACATCGTTGATTCTTCTGAACGTGTCAACTAATAATCGAACCTTCGTGTAATCCTTTTGGTAATGCTCTTTCAAAATGATTATCTTCAAACTTTCCTTCTCTCTTTTTTTTGCAATTTTTCTCATTTTTTTGATTTTTCTTTAAACAATAAATAACTATGAAACTCGGAGTAATTTCACCATCTTCACGATCATAATAATTCCGGATAATTCCTTCGGTAGTTCTTCATTCTTCGGATTCACCATTAATTGTGACGGACGCAAAAATACGTGAGCTATGACTACTTTATACATTCTCATTTGCGATGTGCAAATTCCCAACTGCACCAAAGATAGAAAATGACACAAGACTCGGGAAATACATACTCTACACTTTAAGCAACTAGGAACCATAAATTAAACTTAATCTAACAGGGTAGGTTAAGGTGTAAAGGTGTAACGAAACAAATTTAGTTGGTGTAATTCCTAAAGGATTGGCTCTACGGGTTGTTCTAAAAGGATCTTCACTCTAAAGGTGAGAGTGGAAAAGGGTTTAAATGGGAGGTTAACTAACCGGTGTAGTTAGTTAATAAACAACATAGAAAGGCTTTTTGGGTGTAATCTTAAAATTTTACCAGTTTAAACAAGTTACTCTAATTAAATCCATAATACTCATCATTGTGGTCTCAAGTGATATACCAAGCCAAGTTTTAAAGTCTACTACATCACCGGCACACTCATATTTTGTGGAATTTGGGTAAAAATTTGGAAACGGATAGGCTAAATCCTCATAATATCTATCAAGGGTTATTGTGTGCGGGTTATGTAACGTGTATTTTTTACAAAAGTATGCTTGAAAATTTTTTAAATTTGAGCATATTTTAAGCATTTTAGTGTTTTTGTGTGAAAAATTATGACAAGTAAACATTCTAATTCTAGCCCCTCACTTGAAATATACAATGCCCTCGTTGTATGAATAAAACATTAAATACGGGAATTAAAAAGAATTAGAATGGGAAACTCCTTTGATATTTGCTCGGTAGATTGCCCATGTTGTGTTTCGCGAGCAAGATAGTGTTGAACAGCCATCTTGAGATTTCAAGATTCCAACACTTCCAGACTTGTAGATACTCCATCAACGTCGTCATTTTCATTCCAGCGAGGTCATGTATAAATTCTCAAAAAACAAATGCAATACAACCTTCGTGTATTCATTAGTTAGACTCGAATTAAATACCTAAAAACTATACAGGAAATTGATACGCCATATCCATACCCCCATGATACACCGTATTGATACTTGTATACGTTGTATTCATTTAATGAATACGTCGTGTAGACTGTGCTGAAAATAAAGACAAGATAACGTCCAGATAGTCAATACGTCGTATCCATGAGGTTTGGATACGCCGTATAGACAATATGGGAAGACAGACTCGATAAAAATTGAAAATAAATTCTGGGTTGTCTCTCGGCAAGCACTTTTGTTTACAGAAAAGTCTTTAAGTTAGACTTTCCCCAATTTAATCCCATCCTTATAAAACAATTTGAGGTCGAACGGTATGCCAAATGACACATACAAATTTTTGATTTGGATAATGAATGTCATCCCTTTGTTAAGATGATTCCAAGTCATGATATTAAAATTTAATTCCTTGATAAAAGTTTCAGTTTTGAAAAATTTATTAGATGTATCATGACTTGTTTCCAAAAACTTATTTGACCTTTGTGCATAGGCACCATCATCGTTATTTATTACATTAGGTAATGGTATGACAGACATATCCCCCAAAGACCGTTTGATATCAATTTTATCATCATCATCATTGTCTTTATTCGATTTTGAATCATCAGGATAAATTACGTTAAAAGGAAATACATCATTAAAGTATAAAACGTTTTGTTCCTCTTTATCACATTTGGACAATAATGTTTCATCTTTTAAATCAAATTGATCGATATGTTAAAGGTTTAAAATCGGTTCAGTTAATATATCTGATTTGGACGTTTGAGCATCATTGTAAACAATGGCTAAAAATTCATTCTCAAAATCTTTAAAGAAGTCTAACTCATCAAAATAACTGACCGTAGGCTTGGGTGATGGAAGCAAAGACATATTGACTTTATCATTATCATTTTCCAAATCTGTTTTTTTAATTGTTGACAGAAATTATTTTATAAGAAAATGAGTTTTTGTCAAAAATTACCGTGTAATCTTCATCGTCGGATTCGTCAAACAATATTCTAAAGTCAAATTCATCGTTAAGAGAACTTACCGTCACAAAAGTGTTTTTCATTCGATGTCAAATTATCATTGAATACAATAGCTGGGAATTCAGTTTTAACGGATCTGAGATCGTGAACGTCTTCATCATACCAGATCTTACCATACTTAGTAGTTTCCCAATTAAATACTTTCCTACGTTTTTGAGCCTTTTCTTCCTCAAGCCTGATGTATTCCTCTATAGTGATGTTTTGATCATTCATCCTGAAACAATCTTACTAGAAAAACTATTAAATAATCAACACATCATATCTAGAGAGCTGAATACGCCGTATTACACAAACAGAGAAAGCAATTAAACAGGAATATAAACTACTCTAAACTATACTAATCCTAAGGGTTAGATCTTACCTATTGTTAAAAAACAAAATATCAAATAAAAATCAAGATTAATTTTCACTCCTCGGCAACGGCGCCAAAAACTTGATGTGTCGTTGTGTGGTGTGTATTTTATGATTCAAGTTTTAAATTTATATTTTGCCGACTAAACCAGAAACAACACTTTAACAGGCAGTGTACCCGGTCAAGATGTAGATTCATTGGTAAGTAGGGTGTCGATCACTGAGAGCGAGGTTAAACCTTTTCAGTTTATTAATATCTTGTTTGTCTAATCTATGCCAAACCTATGCTAAACCTATGTTAGTCCTAGATCTAATGGGAAAAAGGGGTTTTCAGCCTGATATACTGGCTTGGGTTTGGTTGGTGACTAAAATTAATTCAAGGAACTGTTACCCACGCAAGCAAAATTAGCAAAAGATAAGAGAGCGGTTGAGCCTAATATAAGAAAACTGTATTAACCATTATTAATCCGATTAGAACGTTGATATGTTTATTAGTGCAATGATTTCTTATCTCGAGGTGGCATATCATTCTTAGACTTAGGCGTTACTTCTTCCTAAGACGTAGACACATTAATTATGTCATAATTAAAGCATCCGCATAAAGCATCCTTGTTTGCTTATTATAATCTATCTTAGGGATTAAAGCAATGGTGATCTTGTTAAACCCTAGCTCATAGAGACTTTACCCACTTACTGCTTAATGGTTCTTTATACACTAGTAGGTCACTTGTCCAACTATCCCTTAGAATCAGAACGTTACTTGTTGAATTATCTAGGTTCACCTTCTAGTCAACATGATCAATAAACCAAAGGCAATATCCAATTAACTAGTTAAGCCCGAAGCGTATCCTAGACACAGACTTAGAGGGACAATATTTGTTCTTATGATTCTAGATGTATAAATTACTATATAGAGAGAGCTATCATAGACTCTAGATCTACTTGGTCCGTATCACTAGATCCAGTTGAATGATATGTCGCATACAAAAGCACGTAAACAAGTATAAATTGATAAACATAAATAAGCTATCAATGATAATTCAAGAAATCAAGATAAACAAATACCAAACATTCAAACCTTCATAATAATGGCTAATACCCAAAGGTATTAGCCTTCAAACATCATAATAAATACAAGAGTAATTATTTAGCCAAGGTAAACTAACCGAGTTAACGAATGATACCTAAAACTGAACGATTACTAAAGTATATGGAATTACACGTGTCTCCTATGGAATGGATAGCTTTGCACAACCTCTTCTGCTCTTCTTTGCCTCTGAAAATCAACTTTTGTGGTTTAAGTATAGAGAATATGATTTAGCACCCTTAAAACTCGTTTTTGAGTTTTCTATTTATACTGTCTGGAGTCGGTCTCGATACGGCGTATCCAAGAGATTGGATATGGCGTATTGGGGGGTTTCTTAAAGTGGGGACCACGATTGATATCTTCCAGAATTTTCACATACTATATCTTCGATACGGGGTATAGCCTTCTTTTGGATACGGCGTATCTTCTTGATGGATACAGTGTATTGATCTTCAGAATAGTAATCTTCAAAATATCTTCGTTTAAGCTCCAGAATGCGCGCCTTTTGTTAACTTTCACCAAGTACTCCGTAATTACTGCAATTCTTAAATATAGACGATTAAGTAACAATTTTTTGCAATAATTATATAATATTAGTTAATTACATGGGATAAATGATGCTATAAAATGTATGTTATTTGGTGTCATCAAGGTGATAACTAGCCCTAATAACGATCTTGATTTATCAGTAACTCTTAGGCAAAAATTATTTCAATGTAGTCTTAAAAGCAAGTTGTCATGGTGAAATTTACTAATACTTGTCAACAACATTAAGTACTATGTTACGTGGATTAGTTAAAGAGATGCATTATTAGCTTTTAGATGATAACTAGCTTTAATAACTAACTTGATTATGATATACTCTTTGTTAATGATAGTTATTAGGTTATCTCAAAATCATTTGATTAAGGCATTCATGTTATGTTTGAAAAACAATTGACACGGATATGTAAAAATTTATAGCAATCAAGTTTATAAAATCATAACATATCCCTTGCCAATTTAGAATTTAATAGAAAAGTATCTCTAAAGAGACAAGATGAAGCACACAATTTCTCAAGGATGGTCACTAAGTCGCTGGCGCGGTTTCGGATACTCTCAAACGGATGCAACCTGAACGATGTTAACAACATTTTTGAGAACCCTAAACTGAATGCAACTCAGATCGCTGGCGCGCTTTTCGATATACACAATTAAGCACAACAATTCTATTACAACACATTTATTTGAAAAAAAATTAGTTGAAATCGAAACACTCTTATATTTCTAAAACGGATGGTCACTAAGTCGTTAGAACGTTTTTGAATACTCTAAGGCGGATGCAACCCGAACGATGCTAACTACGTACTAAAATACCCTAGACCGGATGCAACTTAGATCGCTAATGCGTTTTATGATATAGAAGTATTTGACATTAACTGGATTTGAGAAAACAACAGACATATTTGGTTGTATTCTTTTTTATTAACGTGAAAAAACATTCATTTTTACAATCGGTGGTTCACTTTAACAGTCCAAGTCTAAAAATCGTTCAATTGAAAGACAATCCAATTTGATACGGTCTATAACGTCCAAATGATACAGTCCAATAAGTCCAAAATTCATTTTGACTCTTTCATTATATTTGTTTTTGAACCTTTGATTAAACCGCAACATTTTTGACTTGTCCAAATGTTAAACCGCAACATTGACCTGTCTAAAAATCCTAAATCGCAACTCTTTGGAAAATATTTTTAATCGCAACCTTAAATCGCAAAAATCTTAAACCGCGTGATTTTATATCAAATTGCATGGTAATCCAACCTCTTAAATCACAACATTTGCTTAAATCGCAACATTTTTTCAACTTTAAATCGCAAAATTTACAACTTAAATCGCAACATTTAGACATCCATAAATCACAACTCTTTTTTATTCAAACTTATTTACACGTCTACGCGCATTCAAAACAACCTTTTTAGCACATTCATGCTTATTTTACATATAAACACTATCAAACACACTCGTTTTTCTTAAATCGCAAGTCACAAACCCTAAGCTTATGAATTTCAAGAATCATTCATTCAACATAGTGATTCTAAGGCATTTAAATCCTTTCTACAACCTTGTAAACACAAACCCATTCACTAAATCAAAAACCCCTTTGAGTTCGACTTAAATCGCTTCTAAATTTGCTCATAACTTACTCATTGTTTCGATTCACTTAAAATGAGATTGGCACATTCTTAATTAAACCTAGACTAGATAAAGCCCTAAGGTTAAATACAATAAATCTCATTTTAAAATTTCAAGAACCCTAAATCGATTCTAACTGATTTTAAGAGATTAAAGATAAATTGCACAAATTCCTTTACAACACGAGTTACATACATGATTAGAAACATGTTTTGAGTTTTACCTTTTAATCAAAACCGAGTTCTTGATTCGTTCTTGATTCTTAGCGATTTAGTGAGATGAAATAAAAACTTTGTTTTTGAAAATGAGTGTTAAACCGCAAGATGTGGTCGATATGGATAGGAGTTTTAGTTTTGGCAGAATTAGTCCCTAGGGTTTAGAATACTTTCTAAATCCTTTTAAAACTTTATCTGAGTGTTTAAAAACTATGAGGTATTGTCATTTTTAGTCCTTAAAGTTTCTATACCCTAAAACACTTATTCACAAATTAATTTTAAGTCCTACAGTTATTAACTTAAGACATTTTAAGCCCTTGGAGTTAAAATTAATTAACTCCCTCTCAAATTATGTCCCGTTTAAGTTAAAACTTTTCTCGATTTTTTTCGTGACTCGTGTTGAAAACACTGTGACTTAAAAAAATTTGAAAGCCCATTTCTCCCCCTTGAACAAAGGCCCATAGTCTATTTAAAAGTTTGTTGGATTTGTTCGAAAGTTCAAACTTTCTTTTTAGAACTTGTGGAAAATTTCATTGTAAAACACCGTCTCCCCCTCGAATAAAGACTCGTAGTCTATTTAAAGTTTTCTTGGATTTGTTTGAAAGTTCGAATTTTCTTGAAAAACTTTTCCATTGATGACAAAACTGCATCTGATTTAATTTCTAGCTTTTGAAAATTAAGTGACTCGAACATGATTTGTAAGATCATTTTTAAAGGAAAAATTATTCGGGTCAAAGAATATTTCTCTTCTTTTTGAAGAATAAAAGCACTGACGGGTACACTTATCTTATGTAGAAATCCCGGGTTATGCACTAATTTATACACAAGCCTTTTCTTGAGTTTCAAAACTTTGAATGTTTGGATTAATAAACTCAAGACCGAAAAAATTTCTCTTTTCGTTGTTAAGGATAAACACACTTAAGCTTACATTTTCCTTTTATTTGAATACCGGGTTGTTATCTGACATTTAATAACAAACCATTGAAAAATTAATAGAAATGGCATGTTTTAAAACTTTAAAACTCTCGTTCGAACTTTATGTACAATCCCGTATCATTATTGAATGACATTTATAGGATCGTATATATTATCGATGCAGAGAGACATGTCGAGAAGATTATTTTTGGGTTTTTAAATTTTCTGATTTTATATTTTCCTTTTCTGGTTTTATAATTTTGTATTTTCTTTTTGAAAAATATTTTAGATAAAATGAAACTCTTTTTGAGCTTTTTGATAAAATATTTTACATATGATACAAAGGATACAAGAAGTAGTAATTAAATTGCTCTTCATCGGACTCTGCAAGACTCTTGAGCTTTTCCGGTATTATGCTCTGCATTCTAAGGCGACTTAGTAGAAATTCAAAGCGTTATCTTCCGAGAGCTTTAGTAAAGATATTTGCCAGTTGGTATGCGGTCTTGACAAAGTAAAGTTCAACCACTTCATTTTGAACTTGCTCTTTGATGAAATGTTAGCGAACTGCAATGTGTTTGGTCCTTGGATGACGAACAATGTTGTAAAATAAGGCAATTGCACTCTTAGAATCACAATACAATGGGGTCTTGTTGAAGTCGAATCCATAGTCTGTTATCAGTGATCGCATCTATAGGTTTTGTGCACAACAGCCAGACAAGGAGACATACTCTGCCTTTGTAGTAGAGATTGCAGTACACTTCGGTTTCTTGGATGACCAGCTGACTAGATTCTCCCCCCAAAACCATGCACTTCCCGAAGTACTGTTTCTTGAATCTTGGCAACTTGCATGATCTGCATCTGCGAAAGCTGTTAGATCAAATTCGATGTTCTTCGAATACCACAGACCCATATTAATGGTTCCTTTTAGGTACCGAAAGACCCGTTTAACCGCAGTTAGGTGCTTCTCGGTAGGATTTTCTTGATATAGTGCACACATGCAAACAACAAAAACAAGGTTAGGTCTACTTGCTGTGAGGTACATAAGGGAGACGGCCATACTACGATATCGAGTAAGGTCAACTTGAGTCCTTTGTTGATCCTCATCAAGTTTTGACCGCTCCATCATGGGAGTGTCAACAACATAACTGATTCTAAACCGTATTTCTTAAGCATTTCAAGAGCATATTTAGACTGGTTTATGAAGATGCCTATGGGATTTTGAGAGACTTGTAGTCCTAAAAAGAATAACATTTTTCTCATCATCGATATTGATAACATCAAATAGTTAATACTTTTTAGTATAAAATTCCCTAAAAATGCTTATAATTATGTTATAAATGTCTGAAAAACACTACATAATTTCTTATATTTAGTTATCAGAAGCAATGCAAGCATTTGAGCAAAAGACGCGGGATTTGGATGTGGAAATCATTCAAGTAAAGAGTTCAAGGCTAGTTACGGTGTAACAACCCCAAAGGGATTACACCGTAACAAAGATTAATGAAGAAATGAGTCAGCACTACCTTTACAGCATAAAAGCTTCGTCATCATTACGTCATAACACATCTCATAGAAGAAGGATGACCTATCCGTGTCAGCATTACGGCATAACATGCACTATATGGTTACGCCGTAACAAGAATTAAGCCTGCAAAAGAGAAGTCCAACTCAGCATGGTTACGACGTAACACCTTCATAATGGTTACGCCGTAACATAGTTGATACCTATAAAAAGAGGGCTTGGATGGCTCATTTAGAATTACTCACTTCACCACTTTACAACACAGTACCAAGAGGCGAACAAGGCCTCTAGAAGACGAAGCATTCTGACAAGCAGTCCAAGGGAGGATCACTTTACTTATTTCTAGCATTAATCATTCATAAACGCAGTTTGTAAGAATTATGATTTATCAATCCAAGATCTCTTCATTTATTTCTTATCTTACTATTGCTATGAGTGTCTAAGCACTCCTAGTGCTAGCCTAGCCATGTATTTGCTATTGTTATGATTGATGTTTCCTGTTTAATTATGGTTTTATTGGATATCTTTATATAGTGTAAAGAGTGGCTTAGATCTTGTTTGTCCTGTTATTAGACTTACCAGTTGAACTTGTGATTAACAAGGTACTAGGGTAGATTAGAACCTATCCCTAGTGTAGGAATTAACCATATTACCACATCTGTCACATTAAACACTTAAAAAGCACAGGAACTCTTTCAGAGAGGATTTATAATCTATGTAGGTTATAAAACTGGTCTTAAGGGTAGTTGGGGATTAACCATTGCAAACTTGGATGCCCTGTCCGTGTGATCTTAGGGGAATTGGGATCGTAGAGTAAGTATAGGACATACCTTAAATGCCAATTCGGGTATGCCGATATTAGAACCACTAATAAAACTTGTAATTAAACATTGCACAGGAAAACGTAATCATAACAGTAGTAATGTAATGGTTAGGATAGCACGCTTTTCTCCCTGATCACTTATATCAATTTACTTTTATAGCATTTACTTTCTTATAGTTTTAAAATCAATCCTAAAACCATTTTTCTAAAACGTGACAAAATCAAATTAGAACTAGTAACCTTAGCTCTTGGGAGGACCTCAGATTTACCAACTACTGCACTATACGACCGGGTTCTCTGCCCGTTAGTGCGTGTAACGGTAGACGGGTTTTATAAATTTAAAACTTGGCAATTAATTATTCAAAACAATTTTATGCATCAAATATCTTAAAACGTGTGCTCATTTCTTTAGCAAATTTATCATAAAAATAGAATTAGTTGAAACAAAGATAATGTCATCGACATAGATTTGTACCAAAAGTATATGATTTCCTTCCTTCTGTGTAAACAATGTCGGATCGACTACACCCATATTCATCCAATTTTACTTTGAAAATCCATTTAAGAGCGATGAGCACGTTGGATAGTCTTGGTACAAACTCTCATACTTAAAGTTGTTCAAACTTATGAATTTCCTCTTGCATGGCCTTTATCCAGCTAGATTCTTTCATGGCTTCTCTGTAATTCTTAGGCTTGACTTTAGTTAAGAATGTATGGAAATAGCACCACATGGCATCGGTAGCAAGTTGACATCTTGTAGAAACAGGTTTTGATGGATTGGCAATGATTGTTACTAACGAATGATCTTTGGTCCATTTTCTGATGTGAGAATGTGGTTGTTGGAAAGTATGCATGTTTGAAGTATCTACAATCCTTGATGATGACTCAGCAGAACTAGTTTCAGGAGGAGCAGATGGATTTGTAAATGTATCACTATCAAACTATGCATCTTCATTTACATGATTTGGCTCTTCAACGTTAGCATCATCCTGGATTAGAGTTGTTGTTGTTTTAGTGTTTGGTGCAGTGCTTAGAGATGGTGCATCTTGATTAATAGAAATTGAAGAAGTCACATCGGCTGTATCTTGTGGTAAAGTTGCAGTGGAAATGGTCGGAGATACATCACTCGGTGAATGTTGAAGTACTCATCGAACATCGATTGAAACAATATATCCAAATCCTTCTTAGTTGGTGGATTAATGGATGTTGAAGGATAACTATTAGGTACGAGTCCTGAACTGATGTGTCCAGAAGTCAATGTTTGAAGCTCGGGTCTTGAACCGAATTGTTCAGAAGCCATTTGTGTAAGTTCATCAAACTGTACATGAATTGTTTCCGTTATCATCTGAGTTCTCTTGTTGTAGATCCGGCACGCCTTATTAGATGTAGAATAACTAATGAAAATACCAATGTATGCCTTCGATTTTAGTTTTCCAAGATCTCCACTGTTATTGGTCGGATAACATAATACACCAAATACATGATGAAACTTGAGATCTGGTTTATAGTTATGAAGTAGTTCATATGGTGCTTTATTGTATCGAGTATGGATGAGAGATCGGTTTTGAGTGTAACACGTAGTAGCTACAGATTTAGCCCACATAAATAATGCAGATTTGGAAAAGATAAGCATAGTCCGTGCAACCTCTACTAAAGTCTAATTCCGCCTTTCAACGACATCGTTTTGTTGTGGAGTTCTTGCAGCTGACGTCTGATGAGTGATACCAACATCTTTCGTGTATGACCTCAATGTTTGATTAATAAATTATGTGTCATTATCTGTACAAAGATATCTGACCATTGCTTGTAGAATGACTTGTGCTTGTTTTAGGAACTTAATTATTATTTCAGGAGTCTCGTCTTTAGTCCTCAGAAACTTCACCCATGTAAACCGTGAGTAATCATCTACAATGACCAAAATATATCTCTTCCCATTAATGCTCTCTACCCTTATTAGTCCACAAAGATCCATATGCGGCATCTGAAGCCTTTCGTTTGTACTTGGATCAGTTTTGGGTTTATGTGATTCTTTCTTGCTCTTTCCCATTTGACATGGTGAACATAAATGATCTTTTGCATATTTCAACTTTGGCAAACCTTTGAAAAGACCTTCTTTTACAAGCTGATTGATGGTACCAAAGTTTAAGTGCGACAAACGACGATGTCAGAGTCATGATTTTGTCTTTGAGGCTTTGGATAATAGACAGATGGGAGAAGACTTCATCATATCCTCTAATAAAATTTTGTAAAGATTAGAACCGCGAGAACCTGATAGTAGATCAACACCTACTAAGTTGCGATTGAAGCAAGTGTGTTTTCTGAATGCTACTTCAAGATCCGAATCACATAATTTTCCAACTGAAAATAGCTTATGACCAAGCCCTTCGACGTAGTATACCCAGGGTTCTAAAAGGCGCGCTATAGCGGCGCTAAGGTGGCACCGAGGCGCGAGGCGCGGCGTCTATGTTATGAAATAGACCAAGGCGTCGAATCTAGGCATGACGTGAGTTGAGGCGTGAAAAGTCGGGCAAAGGCGTAAGGCGTGATGAGTTTTTTTGAAGTGTTTAAGGGATTCTCTAATATATGAGATTTGGACTTGGATTTACTAATATTTTGGATTGAGACTTGAATTTAATACTATTTACCACTCATATAATTTTAAAATATGATACAAATCTATAAATCTATAAATATTTTTTGCCGCCTTAAGTCACGCCTTAAAAATGTCATGTCGCCATGTCTCACGCTAAAGCTTGAGGCTTGACTATGTTGCTACGCCACGCCTCACGCAATTTATAACCTTGAGTATACCCTTGAAATTAAGATATTCCTAATCTGTAGATCTCCATAACCCATAATTGTTGCAAAACGATCATTGCCAAATCTGATAGTACCAATGAACTTGGAAACGAAGTTGATGAGCTTATCACGTTGTCCAGTTATGTGTTTGGAACAATCATAATCCAAATACTAAAGAACAATTTCTACTATCTGTATAAAAAGAAACAAATGGAAAAATTAAAAAAAAATCTGGATCCCCAACTTTTGATTGGGTTCCGAGATGTTAGCAATCTCAGGTTACTGCTAGATATCCAAAGTTTAGATTTTGCTCCTGAACTTCGGGTAACTGTTGAAGACCAAATTTATGCTCATTGAGCGGATGACTATAGCTATTGATGTAAGCTTTAGTAAGTAAATTCCTTGCATTGTCATATCTATGTTTAGATGGTTTGCTAGGTTCAACACTCGGAATCACTGTGGTTGTGATGATATTCCCTATAGGCAGTATAATGGCAGGAGTGATTTTGGTAAGAGGGCACTTTGTTCCTACCAAACTAAAGATTCTTTTAGTGGGTAACCATTTATGTCCTACAGTGTGAAAGAACCTTCTAGTTGGTTTCCATTCAATCTTTTCTTTTTGTTTAACAGATTTAGCCTTTTTATGTTTTTGCACATCATTAAGATAATTAACAACACACGCATCATGATTAGCAGAAAATAAACATTCATTACATGTCAAGCAAACATTTTCTAGAATTCGATTTCAACACTACATTCTTAACATTCGCATTACAATTTGAGACATGATTGTTCTTATTCGAAATAGACTTAAACTTCCTAGGTTGGACTTCTAATTTATTCTTCTAACTTCTACTTGATGGTCGTTGGATCCTATCATTCCTTGTATTACTCCTAGGTTGTGATCCGCTAGCATAAGTATAACTTACTCTTCCTATAGAAGGCAACAAAGTGTTGTCGGTCTTCTGAATGTTTTGCTTCACTACGTGCTTCTGTGTGTTATTAACAACTGTTTTACTTGTTCTAGATGTATCTACGTAAGGCTTGTTGTTCTTTTTAAGAAACGTTGAGGGAGCCCACTTTTCATTCTCGCTTTATGCAAAAGGGCATGAGGCACAAACACACACTAACAGTTTTTGAATTCGTTTAGCAAACTTACAAGCATAATCTAGATTTTCATCTTAAGGTTTCAAAGCTCTATCATGTTTTAACAATTTCTGAAGTGTTGCTATGTGATCTTTAGTGATTTTTAGGTAATCTTGATGCACTACCCTATTGTTCCTAAAGTATGCATTGATTGGTTCAGATTCTGTTATCCCAATACATTAAGATCTAAACACACTAATAACCACTACCAATAAGCTATGTATGAACCGAATAAGCCATATGAAGCATACGAACCATAAAGAAGAGTAGAAAGAAGAAAGAAAGATTTATTAGAGAGAGAAATAGAGGTGGATGATTACACACACATGAAGTGTAAGAAATGAGTAACCAACACCCTCTCCATGTGAGGAGAGGGTTCTTTTCTATACCCCTTGCCTACATATTGGCGTATGGGCTTTCTAACATGGGCCGGGCTTGGTTTGTCTTGGGCTTTGAGCCTGAAAGATGTACAATATTAGCTTAAAGTCCAAGCCCGTTAATCCCGACTAGCCTATTACGTAACAAGACAAATTACGACTAAGACGAACAATAACATTCTTGTTTGACTTATATAAAAATAAGGCTAACAGACTCAATCCTAAGCAAACCGGGGGCAAGAGATTTAGCGCATTTCTCAATTACCTTGTTGGCAGTCAAGTGTGAAGTGACTGTTTTTGACAAATCATTCTTCTCAACAAATTTTGGAATAAACTGAGTTTTTGGAAAAAGAGTTACAGGATAAAGTTTATTTCCTGAGGTTAGAGGTTTTTCAAACTTAGTGTTCACACTTGTACCATTCAATCCATTCTTGTTTTCAAAAAACTTGGCCTGTAACTGAGCTCTTAATCTTGCATTTTTAGAAACCATGTTATTAAGTTTTTCTTGCAAAGAGTCAGTTTTGTGTTTGTTTTGAGCCCGTGTATGCTTGATTGAATCGTAATTTTTTTTGTAAACTAACTTAAGGTGTTGTCTTTCCTTTACTAAAGACGAAACCTGAAAAGCTAGTGACACGTTCTCATTCTTAAGTTTATGAAACATAGAATCAAGATTTGGTATTTCACATCGAGTCACTTGACTCTCAAGTTTCAGATCGTTTATTTCAAAAGATTTATTGTTGATCTCTGATATCAAAGAAGCATCATGCTTTTTTCCAAGATTCATTACAAATCATTTGCTCGTTATTATGTTGGAAAGAAAGTTCAAGAGAAATACAATATTCCTCAAGTATTGCAAAACATTTCGAAAGCTTACTAATGACTTTTCTTGTTGATTTAAAAGCTCAGTTTTAAGACTTTCACATTTAGTACACTTATCAATGAACATGCATGAAAAATTAGAAGAAACATCAACTTCATTCAAAGAACGTAAAAACGTACACATTATATCACAAGAGATGTTTTCCTCAAAGAGATGATCATTTTTGATTAAAAGTTGTTTCTTTTCAATCTCAAAGTATTTTTGTTTTACAGAACATTCATCAACCTCAGTTTCCATTCCTTCAAAAATCTGTTTCATTTTAGAAACCTCTTTGTGTGAATCTTGTTCAAATGTAGTTAAAGATTTTATGAGTGCAGTAAGAAAGGGTATTACATCTGACTCATAAGCTCCTTTAATATGATGAACTCTAAAATCTCCCCAATTAAGCACATTAATCTTCGTTTTTTCTTTGATCACTTTATCAAAAGTATCAAGTTGGTTTTTAGCCTTTTGAAAAAATGTTTTTACCTTACTGGTTTTTGGAAGTTGTTTTGGAACAATCTGTTTGTGTTTAGCCTTGACAATAGAAGGTTCGGAAACTGGAAGACAATAAGCTTGTTCTGCACTCAATTGTTTTTTAGGAACAAAATATTCATAAAGCTTTTCTAACTTTGAATAATCAATTAGTTTGTCATTATGTTCATCTTGCTTTGTTTTCATTTTTAACCGACTCTCTTCGGCTAAAATCAATGTCTGTTCAGAGTCAACCACAGATATAGATGCATGTTTTTTAGCTAAATTATGTCCATCATACAACACTGGTTGAATTCTTTGAGCTTTCCTAAGATATAGAGGATTTTGATAACCAAGAGCAGTTTTGTTAGAATCATCGTTAAAAGCTTGTGGTTTGGTTAACATGTGTATTGTTTGAACTATTTTGTAAACAATGTTTTCCAGTTTTTTGTTCTTTTTTTGTAAATCCAAAACTTCATCGATGTACTTATCTTCACGTTTATTTGAATCTTGTTTCAAATTTTCCAAAGATGATCTGTTTTTAACAATCACATAAAGTTCTTTTTAAAGTAAGAATTTCTTTATTAAAAGCTTTCTTCTTGTGATTATATTCAACAATTAGTTTTCTCATTTGAGAATCTAAATCCTTTTCAGTTGATGTGAAAATGAGTTGACTTTCCTTTTCAGATTCCAAAACTTTGATTTGTTTTCTGTATCTGTCAAGCTCAATGGTCAATTGTTTATTTATTCGCTTAGATTCTTGATTGACCATGTTACAACGAGTAACTTGTGTTGCATGTTCTCAATTAACTATAAAATGGCAATATCATTTTATGCAGGAGAAGTCATCTCTTAAACAACTTCGTTTTTAGTCTTATTCGGATGTGGATTATCAGAAATAACATTGATGTCACTTAGGAAATCCACATACGTGTCATTAACAGAAACTAACTATTCAAAAGCTGGCGAGTCTTGTATAAAAGGATTAATCATATCATTCGTATGGTAAATGTCGTAATTGGGTACTCGGATATGATATCTGAATCATATGACAGACGAACATCATCCTCATTAATGGAACCAACAGGTGATAACTTTTACATGAAGATTTCATTTGAGTAGGTGCATCATTTAACCTTATTAGTCATAAGCTCAACCTAATTTTTCCCCCCTCTTGTCCGGATGATGGAATGCTTTTTAACCTTGAGTTCTAACAATCCAAGATCATTACCTTCATAAAACCATCAGCTAAGAAATCTTGTTGTTCATCAGCAATCTCTATTCCTGCCTCTT
>BQNB010075036.1:0-10000 GCA_026074375.1 Tanacetum coccineum | reverse complement strand
TATTATTGCACCAAGTTGGTCACATATCGATCGAACGATATAAAAAGCTAATGTGACAGAAAAGATGTTAGTCGTCTGGGCTCATGTGAGTAGTCTTAGTCTTTTAAGCGAAAAGTGTAAAATTAGTTGGTATCTTTGTCTTAATATTAGCAACTTTTTCAAATAAGTAGTTAACAACAACTCTTAAAGCTATTGTTAGCATTGTAATATATACTTTAAAAAGTTTATATTTGTGTTATTGCTTTAAACCTTTTTAAAAATACCATCGACACTTAGCACTGAAGATGTAAATTAAAACAAAATATGTAGTTTGTAGAAAGCTGATTTGGTACGACATAAGAGTGCTAGATCTTTGTAAAATCCACAAAATGATGATGAAGATGATCTGAAGACTTGATTAACCAGATGTGGTTAGTGTACGTTACTGATAATTAATGTTCCTAGCTAATTAGAACAATCTGGTGATTAACATTAACAAACACCTTTTAGAAGTGGATGTAGTTGGTCCACAACAACAAAATTGACTGAATCACAGAAATCATTGGTTGTATGCTTTCGTTATGCATTCTTGGCATTTAGCTTAACAGTAGAACTTATGTATGTAATGGTGATGTAATTATTATCGTCACCTTTTCATCATTATAGTTACGCGCCACTAACTTAGCATATGTTTAGAGAGAGAAAAAGAGAATGTAAGAGAAAATAGTCATAAATACATGTTCCACTACATAACAAGGAACAAACATAGTGTTTCCTTCAAAAAAATCGACACTTGTATGTTAGGTTTCTCTCCTCACGAAAAAGACCTCTTTTTTCATGCCATAGGGAGATACATTAGGAACCCACCCATGTAGTACTAGTTTTTTGTTCTTCTTACACACAATTTCAGCAACAATGTAAGCATGCCCGTGTCAAAAGACTAGAAAAAAAAACCCAAGGAAAATGAAAGAAAGAAGCAAAACACCCCACACCAAACGAACAAACCGAGAATTGAGCCGAAGATCTTGAGGAAAAAAAACCCTAAGATTAGCTGGCTAGCAACTTTGATGATCACTTGCATATAGTTAAAGAGACCCATGATGCTCCAAAATGTTAATGTTGTTTGTTCTTTGTCTCTTTACACTTCCTGAAGAATCATCACCATTTGTTTTCTCCATCACTTGTTTAAGTGCTTCTTGAATCGTGTTTATAGAGTAATGCTGATCATCATTTCCATTTAAATGATCATCCTCTGCGGTGATAAACAAAACATTCTTCACACGTCCACCAAGGGTTGTAATCTCAGCTTTTAGGGTTCTTAGTCGAAGGGCCTTTAATGTCTTGATGAGGTCTGGTAAGAGATCTGACCGGTCTTCACAGCATAAGGAGGCTCGGATCAGAAGTTTACCATCATTGTCAGACGCGTTGTCCACAGTTAACTCGTCGATCTCTGTGGGGACTGGACATTGTTCAGCTATTACCGAAGTTTGACGCTTTAACTCTTTAACATGCTGTATCACTTCGGCTAGCAATGAAGCCTTGTCAGTCTGGCAGTTTAAACAATTCGTTAGTTAACACCATAGTTCAAATAAGACTTTTAGGCCATGCTAACTAACAAAAAAACCCTATAGTTTGTCTTCTACATAAAAGAACAAGAGCTACTGAAAACTGTGTAAATATTTACTCATTTAGTTCGAAGATAACTATAACATCCAAATTTCTTTTCTTTTCTATTGAGTTGTCATACTCTAAACTTAAAGGTTATGTTATACACTGATTATTCTAAGGATGAACAGTAGAACACCTTCATACCTATATATGAGGTTTGGTATGCCTTAAAAACCATGCAAGTTACCATGAGAGCTACTAGCTAGTGAGCTTAGAAATTAAATTTGTATGATAAAATTCAGTAACATTTGAAACTTCAAATCAGATCAAATTTAATTTATTTTAACTCCCATATCTCTTTCTATTCAATTAATGTTGTAACCATTATACACAATTAATTTTGTATACGAAAATTATCGCATTAAATGAATACGAATCACAATGAACGTGAAACCTCTTCGAAGATGAAACTGGATGTGTTATATCAAAATCCGCCCTCAAAATAAACTAATACTCCGCGTTTAGCTTAGAAATCAAGGGGAATGGCCTTTATATAAGGGACTCATAAATCAATTGGCAGACTCGTTAATGGTTCAGTGGAAATGTGGACAACACACAAAAATACAAACTTCAAAAGAAAATCCGAAATGATCACCTTGAGGAGTCCTTTAATTAGTTCATGATTTCTTTTATCTTAATGGTTATCTATAACTTTAGTATGCACATACATGATCATGTATATAAACTCATAGCATGCATTGTATTGTTTGATATATCAATGCTTAATCCATCCGAGTGTGAATAAATGTGGAACGATCATCATTATGTGAAAAAAGAAAACAAAAGATGGTGGGTTCTTATACTTAAAAAAGACGAAGATAGTTGAGGATTTCAAAACACTAGTAGCTAGCAAGTTATCATGAGTGTATTAGTAATGATGGGGTTTAAACTTTAAAGCATGGGCGTGGGTATAAACACACATACATAGTGTGTGTTTGAGTCATGACTGACACAAGAATGCTTAGTTTGTCTGGTGTTGTTATTAGTAGAAAAGTGTGGTTTCTTTTCATAATTTATTGGACTTCAAAAACACCGGCAACAAAATTTTCATAGCAACCTTTTATAGCTGCTGGCTGTTCATTGGTTCCTCTTTATCTTATCAAATTGATCACATTTTTTCTCACTAGATTTTCAAGAAATCTTTAAGGATTTGCAAAAAAAAGCATAAATCTTTCGTATAACTCAAGTGCTTCTTTAAACACACTTGATCTTCCTTTATCTATATTGTATCTCACAATTACTTATTACTAGTTAATACTAATACATAGACTAACCAAATGACTAGCCTGTAATTTAGCTTATGTTAAGATGGTGTGAGATGTTCCTTTCAAGTAATGTCACAAACACATGTGTGTTTGTGAGATTGTAATATATATTTTGTATATCTTAAAAAAAACTACGAAGTAATACCTAGACTATATATATAGTTTATGTGAAATTAATACACTGACATCATTAAAAACTTGTGTTTATATATACCGACCTCGTGAAACATTCTAGCTCCCTTCTGATTTTGTGGGTCCAATAGTATGATAAAATTTAAAGATTTTGAGATATAAAGAAAGATAATAATTTAAACTTACTTTGGTTGTGCTAGGGAGTAAGCTTCGAAGCTTGGCAAGATGATTATTGATTCGTTCCCTACGACGTCTTTCGGCTTCACTATGGCTTTTCGAAGCTGCTAAAGCTTTAGCATCCATAATCTCTTGAGCAGTCATCTTGCTCATTTCAGCTTGGAGCCCAAATGGGCCGGATCCAGGATGAACCACATGCCCAAGTGTCTCTGACAAGAGTCTTAAGTGATGATCAGATGAAGGATTACCTTCATATGCAAATTGCAAGCCACTAGGTACCCTTCGGTTGAACAAACCACCATAGCATGATAAAGGTGGAGGAGGTGGTGGCTGTGGGATGAGAAACTGATCGTTGTCTCGGGTCGGGTAGTTAAGAAGTGGGTTGAGGTTGTTTTGATGGAACACTTGAGGTAAGGTACTCCATGATGATGGTTGTTGATGATGATGATGCATGATTGGAATATTTTCTGAGGATGATGATGATGGAAACATTAACCTAGTGTTACTATATGAGTAATCATTAATACTACCCATGTTTTGTTGTTGTTGGATTTCTTGAAGGACTAATTGTTGTTGTTCTTGAAACCTATGAATGTTTTGATGATCACCTTCTTCTATTACTACCTCTTCTTCTCTTTTAGCACACATAATAGTTTAACTCACCACCCCATGTATACACATGGTTAGAATTTTAATATTATATAAGTAAGGATTTGAGAAGAGAAGTGTTTCAAGAAAACCCTAATTTTCACAAGAAGTTAAAACCAAGAAAACTTTAAGAATAAGAAGAACAATAAGGATGTTTGATGGTTTCTTGACTACTCACCTTATGATATAAATGATCTTTTAATAAATATTTGTTCTTGATATGTTTCTCTCTCTAGAAATGGTAGGTTTTGGAATGTGAGATGGATGTGGGAAGAGGAAGAGGTGGGAGGGTGGCGACCCTTTTTATTCTTGTAAACAATAAAGTTAGAAAGGCTTAAGCTTTTGTTCCTAGTGTTAAAAAATTATTTATCTTTTTTGGTTTTTTCTCATATTGGTCCCTCACAATCCTCACTCTCTCACTACATATCTCTAGATAGAGGAGGCATTACCTTTCCTTTCTTCTTACGGCATTAATTTCTACCACTTTTCTCTCACACTATCTAACTAGGTAGCTAGTACACTTGTGCTTTTTTTTTTGTTTGAAAATTAACAAATTTAACAATATGATTTATTTCTAAACTTCCTACCTACATATAGATAGATATATACATGAAAATGATGATGATGATGCATATAGTAAATATCTAGTTAATGCTATGTATATGTTGGTTTATGATTGGTTGAAAGAGCATTATTAGACTGTGTGAAATGTGGTGCCGGCATGAGAGAGAGAAGGATGGTTTGGGGGGAAACACGAGTAGAACACAGTGAACACAAAATACACAGTTTGTCGACCGACCAAAGACAATAACGAAGATTAAAGCACACACATATTCACTCACTCACTATATGTGTGTGTGAGAGAGAATAATGATGGAAAGTGGAGCTATGAGCATGTAGCTTTTCTTTGGTCTGTGGCATTTGTTGTTGATGCCTCGGCCTCAATCGGTCAAACACATTTTCCATACTAAGATAATTAAAAAGCTATTGCGTCTATGGTATATGCTTTTTATACTTCAAATATTGGAATACGTTTAATATAAGAGCTTTAGTTTTTTTTTTGAACGGCAACTTTTATTAGAAAGCTAGCAAGGAGCTAAAACAATTACAAAGCAATCAAATAAGGATGTTGAGAGCTTTAGTTAAGCTGAATGTTAGCCTCGCCTTGTGTTAAAAAGTATTGTTACGTTAACTTTATACTTTAAAAGTCATGTTTTGAACTCTGGTTGACTCGGCAGGTTTAACGAGTTGAATCGGGAACCGGTTTAAATACCAGGTCGGATGTGATCGAGTTTTTGCTTGTATAAAAACCGGATTGAATCATCGACTTTTTGTTGACCCAGTTTGATAAACTCGACAACCACTATCATAAAAAATGTCATTAGCAACAATTAGAAATAGTTGCTAAATTGTGTATTTAACATCTAATTTTAGTAAGGAAATTGTAAAATAGTTGCAATTCTTTTTAGCAACAAAAAAATTAGTTGATATTTCTTCAAATGACTATAAGTATTTGTTGCTAATTTAGCAACGACTAAACAATTTTGCTGCATTCTAAAATTAGCACCGGTCGAATTAGTAACTAACACCAAACTAACAACAAAATTGATGTTAGTTGCTAATTCGACCGGTGCTAATTTTAGAATGCAACGAAATTGCTTAGTCATTGCTAAATTAACAACAAATATTTATTATCATTTGAAGAAGTACCAACTAATTTTTTTGTTGCTAAAAAGTTGCGAATATGTTAACAATTTCCTTGCTAAAATTAGATGCTAAATGCACAATTTAACAACGATTTCTAATTGTTGCTAATAGTATTTTTTTTCTTGTAGTGAAGGTCACGACTTTTTATTAAAAGATCTAGCAAAAATATTTTCTTTCCAAACATTTTAAATTCTAATTAAAAAGTTGAAGTGGTGAGGACTAAGAGGCTTAGGTATGGTAACGCCGAAGGTGGCGTTATGCCCACGTGGCCCTGCGTTATGGGGCGTTACCATACCGGGGTTGCCAAAAACCCAACGACGTTGGCCGTTGAGTTACTCCACCAACGTACACCATAACACCGACACTCAATTTTTTTTCATTTTAAATGGGTTGTATTTGTTTGTGTTTACGGTGTTTGTGTGTGTGTTTATAGTGTGTGTTTCAGAGTGTGTGTAATGTGTGCTTTAGAGTGTGTATTGTGTGTGTGTAGAAGAGGAGGAAGATAAGGAAGAAAACACTGTGTGGATAGGAGGAAAAAGAGTTATCACTTATACCATGTTAATCAGCAGCCGTCGGTTTTTTGCGTGTTTGTTTTGTATCGTTAGAACTTATTCTGTTTCTTTTTTCTTTTGTCTGTTGGATCGATTTGCGTGTGACTTTTCATTGGAGGAAGATAAGGAAGAAGACACTGTATGGATAGGAGGAAAAAGAGTTATCACTTATACCATGTTAATTTTATATTATTTTTTGTTTTTTCTATTTAATTTAATAGATAAAAGTTTAATTTTTGTTTAAAAATTGAAAAATAAAATAAAAAAGATGGGTCATAAAATGATGGTGTAATGGAGTGTTATGATTGCAGAGGTTTTTGATGTGTTGATCTTAAAATGTTAAAGCTGATGTGGCGCCGATGTGACGGTGTTATGATGTTATGGTACCTAAGCCTCTAATTTTAGTTAAATTTTTGTAAAACAATAAATTGAGTTATAAACTAACTTAAAAAGACAGACTAATATAGTCTTAATATAGTCCGTTATAACTTAGAAGCACAAATTGATTGTTTTTCAAATTTCTACCATAATATTATAAAATAGAACTTAAAAACAATGTTTATTGATAGAATCTCAATCGTTTAAATCAGTTCAATCGTATGTAAGAATAAGTCAAATAAATCATGAGATCATGCAACATTTTATATTAAACAAGGTTTTTAACCCGCGCTTCGTTGCGGAGCGCGGGGCTTTACCTTCATTTAGCATCTATGGAAAAAGCCCGTGGTTTGCTGCGTTGTGTTTAAATCGACATATTCGGTCAATGCGCTTTGTATCGGTTCACCACTTGGACGGGTTAAAAAACGCGGCTTGATACTCAATATTTTGTTCATCATATGAAAATACATTTACGCTACCATGCTAGTATGTGCTGTTATGGGAATGTTACATGAATCACTATTTAAACGTCAAACTATTGACATAGCACCTGAATGTATTTAGCGAAATAAAGATAGTCTTTCATCATGCATTAATCCAGTTTCGGGTTTCTGGTCCACTGATTTGTTGTGCAACCGTTTTGCCAAGCCCATAGCAAGCTCACCAGCCAAAGCATATACATCAAATACAAAAGGCGTGGTTTCAAAGGCATGATGAGGTTCGATTGTGATAAAAAGCAGCAATGACGACACTGACTGCACATCTAGTTGTAGATATCTTCTGCGCTATTTGCACGCCTTTATGTGCTCCCACAACTCGCTAACAATCTGCACGGTATCAAAGTAAACAATCGCTTGACCCAAGTTTTGTTGCTGTTCACACAACTCAACGCTTTCCTGCACAAAAAAGTAGTTGGTATACAATTGGTATAACATCGATGTATGTAATGAGATCTAAGAAAATATTTCCTTTTTTCTAGATATCCTTAACCTATTTACGACTGCAAATTATATATTACGCTGATCTCTAATAGGTCATCAAATGCGTTAAAAGGATTGAAGGTTGCAGAAGCTAAATTCTATTGAAATAATCTAAGTTTTTTGTTAAAAAAGGAAATGTATCAGGTCAGACCCAAAATTTGATCATTAACGTGAACCAATGTCGTGTTTGGCTCCTAATTCTTATTGGCTAGTGCGTCTAACAGGTTTATGAGACATAAGATTTGTGGTTTCCTTTTCATTTTACCAAAACAGTACGCAGTATTATAATTTAAAGAAACCACAAATTTTGATCAATAAATAAACTTCTACGTTTGTGCTTCTAAGCTTATTTAAAGCATAAACAGTTTTTATTAACTAAGTTGCTTATTCCGAAGTTGCATATAAAGGCTTTTGCTTTGTAGTAAAGTTGTATCGCTTACTAAGCCTTTTGCTTTGTAGTTCCTCACATAATATGTCCTCGACTATTTAACACGCTGAGTATCTTTAATTTTTTCTATTTATGGACAAAAACAACGCGAGCTAACACAACTGTATAGATATTAAAAAAACTGTTTAGACCCATTACCCAACCCGTCCACTTTTCCTTCTTCAGTCATTAAAATACTACTAAAAACAAACAGAAAATGTATCTAACAATAAATCGCCTGATACTTTATAAGATGCTTGTTTCTTATTCTGATTATACAATACGTAGTAAATGCCCGTAGTTCTCAGTTACCTAACAAACTTGCTATCAGTTTATAATTATAAGCAAGCAAGCTTGTAAAAGGATTGGGTTACTTCAGTACATGATACAGAGACCAATTATCTTTTTGCTCCTAATTTAACAACCTTTTTTCTATGTAAGTCCCTATACCATCATTCTTTTACTATATACAGTGAAAAACGACACAAAATTAAATTTAGTGGTTCGTTGCAAATAATATAAGAATCGTCTCAATGCTCTTGCCAAATTCATAGCACTTTTAGTTGCATGTACACTGTGATGTCTGGGTGGGTAAAATAGAGGTATGAGATACTTAAACTTCTATGCACTTCCAAATAAAGCGAAACAAATAACAACCAAAATGTTGATGCATTTCATTCGTAAGCCAAAAATGGGAATGCGTTACTGGATTTTAATAATATACTACCTAGTTTCTACAAAAAAATGTAAACAGTAAAAGAGATTATTTGTATGAAAGCTATGTCAGGCGACCGTCTAGAACACACCTTCTTACAGGCGCAGAACATGTTTGTCGGTCTTTTGTTAGAGAGTTTTGAGGCTGCCTTTTACGCTTATCGGATTATAAAGAAGACACACCTATAAAAACATAAGCAAAATTAAAAGGGAAGCTGCAATCTAAAAATATATAATCTGGTAAAGACAATGTAGTACAAAAATTACTGAAAAAAAACATCTGAACCACCACCTCCGATGGACCAGCCTTGATCGTGTTCGAGGTATAAAATCACCACCGTAATATCATCGTGGAACTATCCACGACCCTCCATAGACCTAAGAGTGTAACCTGAAAGTCGTTGTTTCTTTCTAATCAGTATAAATTAACACAAACATGATAAAAGTAAGAAGTGAAAAAGGGGAAAATTCAAAGAGTTTTACCAATGCGCTATGACAGCCACAAAATCTCACATGGCACATTTTCATTAATCTGTTAGCTCCGGATCTGAAATAACCAAAGTAAGCTTTTGAAGTGTTTAGATAAGCTTGTAAGATCAGCCTTTTAAGCTATATTGAAGCACGCAGAATAGCTCTCGTCTAAATTTGTGGCTTATATAATAGCATTAATTCTATATTGAAGCACGTAGATTAATAAGACATACCAGATGCTAAAAATCGCCTTTTTAACCGAAACATCAAACTATTTCATTTCATCATCGAAGTCCTGAGCTTTCTTATCAATTACTTTGCATCTGACGTTAATCCACATGGCAAGATTTGAAAAAATAAGTACGAAGCTTTTATTGTAGTGACTCTAATTATTGTTGCTTCGGTTGTGAATCTGAAACGCTACAAAAAGCGTTTCATAAATATTAACAGTATTTATCGTTAAAAAAGAAAAATATGCTCGAGACTTAAAAAAATTGGTAACATCAGTATCATGATGCATCGACATCTCCCTTGCCTGAAACCCCGCCTGAAAAAGGAACCCGCTTGCAAACCCGCTTGAATATTGTTCTTTATTGGCCTGAAAACCCGCCTAAAAATTATTGGCCTGAAGTATTCATTTAATGTTTTTATTAACCTCCATATAGATTAGCAGATCTTTAGAAACATATTATGTTCAAATAGAGAGAATGCGAGTTCTTACTCGTCCATTCGTCTGTTTTAGCAATTTTAGAATATTTTGTGTCCACAATGAAGGTTATTAGATTATGAAGCAATTTTATATCTGGACTTCGCCTTTAGGCTTCCTGTCTCGGACCGCAAACTCTACCTAGTTGTGATGTCCACCAACCTGTTGAAATCAAAACAACTCTAAGTCGTCGTTAA